>QXCR01000187.1:0-50342 GCA_004380135.1 Stemphylium vesicarium
TCCAAGTTCACCGACGAGACAATCCCTAATATCGTCACCGGCGAACCAATACCTAAGCTATTCTCATGGTACAGTCACATCAAAACATATCCTGAGAATAACGAAGCTGCGTGCTCACATCGCACGGCAAGCTGCATCGACCTGTGCGATGTGAGCACGCAGCTTCGTCATTCTCATGGTACAGTCACATCAAAACATATCCTGCGGGTCTCTACCTACCACCTACTTCCCCCGTGCGAGCCGAAGACGAATGCATGCTCATCCTGCCTTTCGGAATCGGGGAGAATGGACATGCCAGGAAAACGGATGGAAGCCGATTTGGGATGGAGGGGCATGGTAGAGAGAGGCGATTGGCAGATCGACGAGAATGGAGTTGCAGGGAACATGGATGTATGGAGGGAGGCGGACACCGAGGAGAAATGGGAGAAGTATGTGATTCCGAGGGCTGTAGAGAGGGTAGAGAGGTGATAGAGTGGTATCAGTGTAGCTGCACACCAGAAAATAGCAGTGTCTTTATACGACCTAAACACGAGAGACCACAATATCGAACGGCGGATAATGCAGCTCAACTCTATCCCCGACTTCCACCAACACAACCTTACTAACAGGCCAGCCATTACTATCCTGATACCCATCAAAGTCAAACCAGTCACAAGCTTCCAACCCGGGGAAAATCATCCTCCAGACCTGCGCTCCAGGCCCAAACTGCGCCGTCTCGGCCGCACCCTCCGCCGGCTCCAGGACGACGCCCTGAGGCCCAGAAAATAATACCGGATGCGCATCAGCGGTCCAAGAAAGGCGATCAACAGCTTCCAGAGCAGACGTGCCATTGACCACTAGATCCCTAATGTAAAGGATCTGGTCCTCGACTTCCAGACGCGCATAGGTTAGGCTATTCGACTGTGCGGTAGTGACGACTTGATCTGCAATCAGCCCCGTATCCTTACCCAAACTATACGTTCCCGCAAAGCGCTCCTTCATCCTCGCGCTGAGCGCCTTTGCAAACGCAGGAGCAAGGAAGTCATGCATAGTGTTCTTCAGCGTACTCGGGGAAATGCCCTCATAATCGGCCAAACCGGATGTTTGCGCCAGAACAACAAGGCCATAACCGAGATTAGGAATAGCATCGAGCCAGCCACTCCATCCCCCGCCGTTACCCGATTTCCCAAAGATGCTATAAGTCTTCATGCTCGACTCTGCTGGGCTAGCGTTCTCACTCGCCGGCAGGGTCAAAAGCTCAATCTCCCAGCCCGGACCGCTTTGCTGGACTCCGTCTTGTAGGATGATGCTGGGCTTCATTACGTTTCGGCGCTGGAAATCGGTGATGAGGGCGGGCTGCGGTGCGAGCCAGATGTTGTAGAGGAAGCTTGAGAGGTCGTTGGCGGAACTCCACATTCCTGCTGCGGGATCGTAGCCCTCGCCTACGAGTAGATCTGCCCAGTTTTCTCCACCGGGAACGCTGATTTTGGGGATCAGATCTTGGGGGATGGTACCGAAGAAGCTGTGGGTCATGTTGAGGGGTCCGAGAAGCTCTTGGGTAGCTAGGTCGGACCATGTCACCTCGAGTCCTGTGATGTTGTTGTAGTAGGTCGCTACGGCAGCTGTATATCATTAGCAAGCTGTAGATGCAGCATGTTGGGAGATGAAAATACCGCCGAGAATGCCCAGACCGGCGTTTGAATCTGTCCAGGTTCAATCAGCACTGAAAACATGGTACCTGATCCTCACTCACAAGCAGCCCTCTGCCCAGGCGCAAACATCAAACTCCTCGTCGCAACCCCATCAACCACATCCTCAGCACTCTGTCCAGCCCAAACAGCCCCAATAGTCGGCGTATCCGCTTTCCCTGTGCTTAGGATCATATTGAATCCTGTGCTGTAACTCTCCCGCGGGATACCCGCCGTATGACTCGCAAGCATACGCAGAGTGATCTCGCTGCCGCCATCAGCCCAGTCCCTCTGCGGAAGCGCGAAAGAAGGAAGTAAAAGCCGAACCGGCGTATCCATAATCAGTCCCGAAAGGACATCAGTTGAATTCTGCCTGATCTGATTTTCGATAACGAGAGCGGAGGTCATAGCGATATGCTTAGATACAGACATGACACGGAAGATAGAATCGCTCGTCACGATGTTCTCCTCGGCTGGGACGCTACCAGTTTCATTGAACTTGAGAGTACCGTTGTTGAACGTATATACCGGCTCGGAACTTAATGCATGTACCTGGCCACTATCTGTGAGTTGTCAAGCAAAACGAAAACACGGGCAATACCACATACGACGGCGAAACTGAGTCCATCACGCGTAGTATTGACATATAGCGCAGAAAGGTTTCTCTGCACTTCTTGCAAAGCATCAACAACAGCCGTATGCTGCAGCACCAACGGATCGAAAAGTACAGTGTTCGGGAAGTCGGGAACACACGCGCATGCTGCGAGGGAGACCATGGAACCCCCGAGCACGATAAGCTCCCGTAGCGCAACGCGATGCATCTTCGCCATGCCGCGAGGAGAAAAAGACCAGGGAGATGTATGTGTATATTTGGGCCGGATGATTACTTGTACATTCGCACGGCATGGCCCCGGCTGCTCACCGCTGAAAATAATCCAAGACACGCGTCGCGCGCCAAGCTGGCATTGCTGGATGCGCGATACATGCCTGATCGCGGAAAAGCCAATGGGGTGTTTGTTGTGCTGAACTGTTGTGGCACCTGCCTATCGGAGCTAATCCTAGACTGCAGGTAACATGGTTGAAGATGTTAAGCTTGCAGCGGACATTCGGACAATGGAACACAGCGTATTGCCATTGTCTTCACAGCAGTCAGGTCACAAAGGTTCATGAGGGGGAAAAGGGTTGGATGTACGAAGATAGGGATTGTTCACCGAAATAAGCACGAGAAGGGCCGAAGCGGATCATGTCTGTGGGAAAGCTTCGAAAGTGGGGATATGGTGGTGGTCACTACCCCACATACTACCTATCCTATGAAGACCATGCTGGCAGCCTTGCATCAATGCTTTCCCTTCAGCCTCCGAAAACCATACCAGCGAAACCAAAAGCAGAACTTCCAGTCCTGAAAATGTAGCGTCGCTCATGCCCTAGCGACAAGAAAGTTCCAACCCTCCAACTCCTCATTTGACACTGTTCACTCACTGTGACTCTGGCTGGCAAATACCAAATGGCAGGCCTTTCCTACCAGAACCTCTCCCACTCATTTCACTTCCTCCTTCATCAACGCAAGACATCTGTCAAGATAGCCGTGCGATGTTTTCATCTCATCCCCTATGATAGCGACCTCCAGCTCCAGCGCATCGATTTCGAAGCCCCAAATCTCGAGAGCAGAGAAATTCACCGTAGTCTCTGCCGTCAATTTCTGAATCCTAAGACCAAACTCGACATGCAAAATCTTGGCACCCTGCTCGCCACGCAGACTGGGCTCCATTTTCTTGAGCAGAGTAAGGTCTTGACCAGCAAACTTTGCAATCTCGATATGATCCCGGGACGAGTCTACCGTAGGTATTGCTAAAAGATTTTCTGGGTGCGAGTATGCCATCAAATCGAACAAGTGCTCAGTGTACCTCGACTCCCTTGCCATCCACTGTCTCTGTTGCATGGTGTCCGGTTTCACGCCAATGGACACGATGGTGGTGAGATGGTTGCCTGCTACCAGCGCAAACCACATGCAGTGCTGGAAGAACTGGTCCATGGCTTTGCGAGCAATGATTCCATCTGCGTGGACCCATGGTGGAAGCAGAGGCGACATGAAGCGTCCGCGATTCTTCTCGTAGTACTTGGACTGTTTGTACGTTGCCAAAATCCTTAGCGGCTTTGCGCGTGGTCGCGTGTAGAATGTTGAAAAGCTTGAAGTCCACGCGTCGTGATACATCATTTCCCGAAACTCGCGCGGGAGATGGAAGAGGCCCGTCAGTCCTTCGGACAGGGTTGTTTGTAAGGGGGTCGTCATGGCGTTGTGATGTTCAAGTGCTGGTGAAGAGCCCATTGGAGACGACCTTATAAAGGAAGCAAGTGCTTTGAAGTATGATAAACCCATGCTTAGTATCATATAGTGCTGCCATACACTGGGCGAGGAAGAAAAGTCCATTTACTGAAATTTCTGTCACCTTTACCATGGTTGACATTAAACAGGCACCCACGAGGCCGAAACGGCCAATCAGAAGGAGACTGATCGCAAAGACAAGAGAAAACGTGTGTATCGCGCGCGACGGAAGGAAGATTAAGAGTGTATTATCAACGTATATGTTTGCAAAGAATCAGAAAGGCGCGTGTCGCGTGTAATAGTCCCTCCCTGAAATATCGCGCAGAACAGGAGGTCCTCGCTGTTGAGTCGGTTGAGGTTGGAGATGTAGACCAGCGAACGCGGAGTCCCCCCAATTATCTATTTGTTCATTAATGGCCTCCCTCCTATCCGGAATTGCGGCTTGCGCAGAGTAGTGTTGCCAAGGATTATGCGACATCAGATTCGGCATGGAGGGTCGTAATGTTGGGCGGGGCGCAGAGTGTTGGCGTTGAGGCTGGTCTTGCTCACGCTCTTCAAGGGCATCCAGCCTCAGTTGTAACGATTCTAGCCGCTTTTGGATAGCTTCTTCTTCTGACATCGTTTCTAAAGGGGTGGTTACAGGTAGTTTTTGGTGACTTTGGTGCCTGCTTGCTGGTAGAATAGCAGATGGCAATAACACTGGCGACCATCCTGTTGGTGGCGTGGCCAAATTGCTGAGCTGAGGAAACGTTGACACCCGGCGCTTAGTCGGCACATGCGCATCCGCGGGAACTGTGCGTCCAGTTCGGACTTGTTGTGTTGTACGTGTGTTCTCCCTCCCGTTCACATTTGTCTCTATGCAAGAAGGCTGTTGTTGGAAGGCTGTCATCCATTGCCTTTCTCGGTGCTTGATATCGCTTGCCGACACATTGACTGGAGCTTTCTCCTTGTTGGCCACTGCTGCAGATGCTGGCAGGCTCTGAGCGGATGAAAGATTTTGTCTCAACCGACCCAGTGTTTGAACAAGAATGACGCAATTCTTGCAAGTAGACAAACCCTCATGCTCTTGGATCGGTCCTGGCATGGAGGAAAGACTAGAGGCGCTGCTCATGTAGACATGTTGCACTCTCGGAGTCATCTCGCCACAAATTGGCTGAACGCCCTTCACGTTGCCCGGGTCAGTCTGCGCTACTGGCATGGAATCGCGCTTTTCCCGCCACTGCTGAACCTTTTCCTCCGTGGTCATCGAACGCGAGAAATTCGCGAACAGCGAGGGCCCCGTAAAAGGTTCAAAGTCAATGTCTTCTTTCTGCCTGAGCTCCGTAGGTAGAGTAGAGGCTCGCGCAAGTGGTCTAAGTAGAGGTTGTGTCATCTTCTTGGAGATCCCCGGAGCGCGCAGAAGCGGCGCATCTGCTTCGTTGCTCTGTCTTCGCGAATTCGTGGTTCTTCGATGTAGTCCACTTGCGATCTTCGACCTTCCATGCTTGATGATCTCGAGCATCGCGTCGCCCTTGGGGGCCGTGGTAAGATTCTCGTAACCTTTCCAGGTGATGAGAATGTCGTCTTCGATCCGAATTCCACCCACAGGGAGGTATCGTTCTAGCGCCTCCACGTTGATGTACTTGGAGTGTATCGGCGAAGGGAGGTAAAATTGCTGCAGAGCGTAGACCGAGAAGTAGATGCCAGGCTCGACGGTTACTACCATGCCTTCCTTAAGATGGCTACTCTGAGGGTCTGCTGGCGTGAGGCATGTTTCAGGGCTGTAAACAGGGACATGAAAGTTTTCGGGGTACAGAGACGGTGCCTGGAGAAGATTAGCTGCTATCAACGTATGCATGGCTTGCCGCACTAACCTGCTGATGAACCATATTTCCTTGTCGCACACTCATTAGGCCTGCCTGGCCCGGATCGTGTACCTCTAGACCGACATGATGTCCCAAACCATGCGGGAAAAAGGCTCTGCTCGTGCCAGCTTTGAAAATTTCCTCCTTGGTTCCGTTGTGCAAGATACCCAGCTGCAACAATCCATCAATGGCAATTTGGTGCGCTAAGATGTGCAAATCTAGATACCGGACGCCAGGGCCGAGCCTTGCGATACATGTCTCCTGCATGCGCTGCACCAGCTTGTAGATGTTCTCGGCTTCTTTGCTGGGCCAGGAAGCGGAAAGCGGAAATGAACGCGTGATATCGCTCGCATACAATTCATACTCACACCCTGCGTCTAAGCACATGAGCTGGCGATTTGCGAAGTCTTCGTTGTTCGAGTCGTAATGCAAGGTCCCTGCGTTCGGTCCCGACGCGGCGATCGGAGCGTAAGCTTGCTGCTTGGCCTGATGTGAAATACACACGTCCATGAACAGCCCCTCAACTTGCGCTTCGTTCTCGAACTCTAGGATATTCTCAAGCACCTTTCGATGCGCCTGAGAGCTGATGTCGTTGGCTTTCCGGATGAGATTGATCTCGTGGTCATCCTTGACCATGCGACAGATGTTCATGGCTGGCAAAAGAGAATGTGAGTCTGTGCGAGGTATGAGATTGTCGCAGCCAGGCACTCGCGAAGACGGATGCAGTACGTAGATTCCAGCCTGCCGGTTGCCAAATGCCCATTTCTGGATGATGTACTCTAGCTCGTCTGCATAGAAAACCTGGTCAATGTCATACTTGACGAGTGCTTCCGCTTTAGTTGAGCCACGGCCGTTCCAGATAACGCGCTCTGGCTTGATGCGCGGAATAAACAACGTCATCATGTCGCATCGGACATCGTAAGCCAAATGGCAGTCGGCTTCATTACATCTTCATATCATCAGCACGCGCACAATTGACGAATCGACGACTTCGACTAGACGCACCCGCTCAAGTAGTAGAAGTATCGTCGCTGTCGGAATGGCGCTGGCATATCGCTATCATCGTTGTTCCTTGCCAGTTGCCCTGGAAGGTAGATCAGGCCTTCGGCGATGTCCAGTTTCTCTTGCACTCGCCGCGCGTGCTGCTTAGCTGTGCGACATTAGCACAACGCGCGAATTTGGGGATTCCGTGCTTACCTGGATACTTTTCCAGAGGCGTCTCAGCCTCGAGATGGAGGCAGTACTCCTTGTCTTCCCATCTTAGGCGTTCGGCAAGACCTGCTGCATCGAGGACCTCCATTTTGGCACCGTGATCTGTTCCTCGGGGAACTCTGCGATTGCGGAACTCGTAGCTTCGGTGGAGGTGCGGTCGCTCTTTTAGTGTTGTCAGAGCTTCACCGGTAAGCCACTGAATCCGTGCAGTCGCCAAGACATCCGGTCAGTGCCGTCGTCTCCTGCCTTTGATCACCACCGGTTTTCTTTTTTAGTTTTGGATTAGGATTCGGCCCAGTAATGTTTGTTTGTCGTCTGCGTGCGATGCTGACATCGATTCCATTGTACAATTCCGGAGACGATGATGATGGTGATGACGAGAGCGATGGTGTTCAGCCGCGCCTTACGTTGCCTACTTGACCCCGCGCCTGACCTCCCTTCCAACACACATTCTGTACGACACAGTGTCCTCGCGGTATTCGTAGCTCAGGTGAGCGCCGGCATAACATTTGCAGCGGTTGATAGGTGACACGAGATGAGTTGACACCGATTCCGGATCTATCAGGCAAAAGAAGGGATTGCAATTTGACGAACTGGTGGAAATCGCTGATTGGCCAGTTTCTTGACCGGTCACCGGCCCACCGCACTTCTAACATCAAATCAAGCCAGGTGGCACAGAGTATGAGAATAGCTTCGAATTTCCGGTCATCGAAAGTAGACCTTGAAGTGATGTAGCTGCCGAGCGTGCTTACCATGGTGATGAATCCATCGCAATACAGCAGCCAGAGAGCCATCAGCATCCTCACTCGCCTCTAGAACGACGCACTTCAAGTATGTACTGAGTGCTTCAATAACGTTTGAAACAGACGAATCCGAACTGAATTGGGATCCAGGAGGTTCTCAAAGAGTCCTGTATCCAGCACTTGGGCGATGCAAAAGAAGAAGTTGTATGCGCCAGATCACTTGCGGAAGATCATTTCAATCACAAGTCAGCCATCTCATTTACTATCGTACACATCTGGGGGTATCACATCCTTCTTCTCATAACCCTTCTTAACCCTTCAAAACACGTCGCCATACCTCACCGAGGAGGCCTTCAGTGCCTTGCACTCTGCTCAACGGCCTTGTTCGCTGGAAACGTAGGCCTAATAGGGGCGTAACGGGCACCCTGATCCCGATGCCAATACTCGCAGTGAGCTCTCCGACAAGGCAAATTCATGACGTCGCGGCGACAAGCGTCGTTGTACTTAGGACGCTTGACATTGTCGACTCGGGACGGATCTGATTCAGCAGGAGGAGGAGGCGGCGCCATGTTGATGGTGAACGATTAATGGATGTTGTTAACATTGTGCATCGACTGCGATCCAGCCTGAAAATTTTGGGTGTTGCCTCCAGGGTTGAGCGACATGTAGAGGTCCTTCCAGTGATCGCGGTCTTGCTCCGTCTGAGCTAGCTTGGCAATGAGAGCGGTCTTCTCGGCGTAGTCGTGCTCTACGCATCCTCTGAGTTGGCTGACCTCGCGGTGCAGTCCATCGATGCGTAAGGCGACTTCGGAGGGGGGTGCGTCTTGGTAAGCGGGCGGGTCTTCGTCGTCAGCGACACTGGTAAGGCGCCTCTCGAGCGTAAGGACGTGGGTGTGGAGTTCGCTGTTGGAGTTTGTGAGGGTGCGGATCTGCTCTTCTGCTGACATCGAGTCCATATTTGCTAGAAGCTGCAAATGGTGTGCGCGAAGGGTGCTTGACGAGGGTTCAGGTAAGGAGTCGGATGCTAGTGATTGATGAAGCAACAAGACTTACTGAGCGTTTGACGTTGTTTCTATATGCCCGAAAGCGCTTCTATGCCAAGCATCGTCACCTGGTAGCATGAGCTGTGACCGTGCAGTGATGAGAAGCTCAATCGGCCTCGACCCCGCAATTGACTCATGTCATTGGTTACTTACGCAGGTGAACTATCTAACTGCCGCAAATTTAGCTTTCATCGGCGGGATCTATTGGTCAAATCTTGCGGTACGAGCTTCGGCGGTCTGTTTGCAGGGCACGTGACCTCACCACACATTCACCGTGAAAGACACTCGGCGGCTGCCTGGCCGGAGCCGCAGCTCCTCCGGGCGCTAGCGCCGCCGCTCCTAGGGCTATAAGTACGCCCCTCTCCCCCTCCGCCTCCTCTTCTTCTTTTCTTCAACCGAGTCGCAGAACAACACTGCCATGGGAAGTTTATGTCCCGTGCTCGGTTCGCATGTCCGCTAAGCGGGTGCAAGGCACGACCATAAATCTACGGAGGAAAGCATTTCCGTTAAAAACGGGTGTGAGTTGCCGCCGCCATCTAGCTGTCGACTAAGTCGGGCTGGTGGAGGCTACACTGTCGCGCCCACCTCAAGATATGGGAACCAAACTTCAGGGCAAGGACAACAAATCCAGTGATATGAGGTCGACTAAGTCGCTTGTATCCGAGCCAGCATTGGATTCTTCGGAATTTGGTGCTGGTATACTGTCGATGTCGACTAAGTCGGTCTGCAGGGTAAGGTGAGAGGTCATTTTGTAGGAATTTGAATTTGATCTCGAATCAGTCTGGGAACAAACGGTGTTATACTGCGGCGGCGTTGTGTTGTTTACAGTCACTGACTTTGAGGGCTCTTTTTGGGACCTGAGAAGGCTGGGATGATTCCCATCCTTTTCTCTACTACTATCACGAGCTGTTCGAAGCGCTGTAGGTTGTGTTGATGCGTTTCTGTCAACGGCAAATCTTTTATCTTTTTCATTGTGCTCTGGGCATTGTGCTTAGACTTGAGGAAGAAGAGCGGATTTGAAGTGCTAGCCTACGGCTCACTAGGGTTTCGTACAGTATGTGCGCATGGGAGGAGAAAAGTTAGAATGTCATGATTCGTAATTTCATTATCGTTGCCAGGAAGATTGGCACCTACAACGGGAATAGCAGCCAGAGAAGCAGCATAGGTGAAACGCAAGTGCGCGATCCATCCCGAGACTCTTCCTACTCGTCATCGTCGTCATCCTCATCGTCGTCATCCTCATCGTCTTCTTCGTCTTCACTATCTACATGCTCGTCTTCGTCATCCATATCTTCATCCTCATCTGAGCCTTCATCGCTTCCGAATACCGGTTCTGGCGGCCATTCAACGGACACCTGCTCCCGCAGTTGCACCCAAAACCTGTCCATGTATTTCCCACTGTACTCCTTCTCTTTCGGGGGCTTTTTCTCTTCTTCGTCTTCCTTGAAGTTCACATACATGTGATCCTGCTGCAGCATTCCGACTTTGAGGCGGTTCAGGTTGAGTTGCGGGATATTAGACAGCTGCTTGAAGAGGTTCTTCCAGAAGTTGGGCTTATGGCCGGCTGGTACTGGCGTAATAGAGTGTAGATTCATTCTCCAGAGGCTGAGGTCTTGCAGGGTTGGCGCAAACTTGCTAACAACCGAGTGAAGGAGGTCGGGGCGGACGCTTAGCTGACCGAGCTCAAGATTCTTCAGTAGCGGTAAAGCGATCGGAACAGGATTGAGGAAGGTCGCGGCTTGCGATGCAGTCGCAGATGCTGGCTCGCTCAACCATCGCAGAAACGACTCGTTGTTGGAAACAATGTGCTTTTCGAAGTTCAAGCGCAGATGTTCCAGATTTGGCGTGTGTCCTAGGAAGCGTCGAAGTGAGCGGCCCACGTGCGGGTCTGCTGATGTGCCGTTGCTGTGGGTGTGCAGAAACCTCAGGTCCAATTCAACACTCAGCAGCAGGGTTTTAGTGCTGCGCAAAACCGGCTCGACCGTTGGGCGAAGAAAGTCCGGAAGAAAGAACGATGCGTCGGGCAGCCCACGCTGTCGGAGTAGTACCTGTACCAAGAGGATGCGGGATTAGTGTACATCTCACAAGCATATTGTGCATTCAAAACTTACTTCAAATTCGGGGGGCTGTCGATTGGCCTTCCCCAAAGAATACAGTATGCTAGAGAAGACACGCGACGCAAAGCGGGCGCTGACTTCGGGCGCATAACGTGCCTGATTGCGGTCGGAGACGTTGAGTCGGATGCCCGTTTCACGGTACACGGTCGTTGCGCCCCACGATGTCCAGGACCGGCCGTCACGAACACGGCTATGAGAATCGAAATCGCGGATACCAATAGTCTGGAGGTTCTCAAGGCGCTGGAACGCTTCGGTGAGCATCTCACGATCAATACCCGTGTTCAAAAGCACTTTCTGGTCTTCATAGCCTTGGATGTACCGCGTAGCTGAATCCTCGTCCCTGAAGCGAAGTGGCATCTCCTCAAAGATGTTGGTGGCAATGATGACATGGTTCAGCTTCTTAGAGAGGCCGACGTGCTTGGAGATGTCCACTAGTGCCTGTAGGCTCGTGTGTGTCAGCATGAATTGTTTCTTACTGAAGAATTCCTTTGAAAACCATTCGTATAGTGACTTCTCTGTTTGCTTGCAAGCAAGACGGAGCGAGCCAAGGTCTTCGGTAGGCAGACATGCTGAGATTGCAACAAGCAACTCAAGCGGGATTGTGAGTAGCGAGGCCATTATTGCGTGCAGTGGCAATGGCGATAGAATATGAAGTGGGTGTATACAATCGCAGCGCCGACGATGGACGTCTCGCGATCTTATCATGTGTGAGCGCGTCGATCTCGCGAAGGCAGACATGGTAGCTAGTCCGCATCGGGGCTGATGCCTAAGGGCGCTCTTTCTAGGGACGCACGCCAATGTCTCACCGGACGCCTAATGACAAAGTTCCGTGTTTCCCAGGATTGCTCAAATAGCAGCACTCTTCTCATTCACTTGCGCTGCATCACATTTCCTCAATCACAGTCGCACCAATGGCTCGTAAAGCAGCACAGAAACCCGCGGCCGCACCCGCCGCACCCCTGGTGGGATGCATCATCGCAACATCTGGCCGCTTCCCCGGAACCACGCAATCCGCGCTACAGTCGCGTCTAACGTCACTCGGTGCTGCGGTTGCGTCAAGCGTCACGCCCGACAGCAACTATCTCATCGCGACTGAGAAGGACTATGAGAGTAACTCGACTAAAGTGAAAGAGGCCACTCGTCTTGGTGTGCCCATAGTGACTGTCGAATGGCTTGACGAGTGTGAATCCACAGGTAGGCTGATGCACTTCGCAACATCTTCCATGTTGCCAAACGCTTATAGAGAAGGCTACGAGGGCCTAGAGGCTGACCTTTGAGATAGATTCTCTAGTTGATGAGACGCAATATCTACTATCTTCTTCCGCTGCGCCAGCTCCAAAGCAGGTCAATGGCTCAAAGAAACGAGCCGCATCAACAACCCCACCGGCGCCATCCCAAGACAAGAAGCCCAAGATCAAGGAGAACGCCAAAGTCGGTGATGGCCAAAATGCAAAGTCCAAGCAGATTGCCATCTCCATCGACGAGTACTGCCCGCTTAGCAGCTACCAAGTGTTCATCGATTCAGACGGCACTATATACGACGCCTCACTCAACCAGACCAACGCGGGCGCCAACAACAGTAAGCAGCGCCATTACATAATCTGTGCGTGTGAGACAACTACTTACTTTCCACGCAGACAAGTTCTACAAGGTTCAGGTGTGTTTACACGACTGTGAAGGCCTCCAGGCTCTACTAACAGACTCAACCAGCTCCTTACTAATGGCTCCGACTACAAGACGTGGACCCGCTGGGGCCGCGTCGGTGAGCGTGGCCAAAATGCCATGTTGGGTGGAGGCAGCTTGAACGATGCCTTGAGCGAATTCGAGAAGAAGTTCAAGGCTAAGTCGGGCCTCAAATGGGAGGATCGCGGCAAAGACCCGAAGGCTGGCAAGTACGCATACGTCGAGCGATCGTACAACCCCGACTCGGACGATGAAGACGACGGCGTTGGCGCAGGTGGCGATGCCGAGCAGTCCGACGTCAAAGCTGCTGAATGCACTCTCGACACGCGCACCCAGGATCTCATGAAGCTCATCTTCAATCAAGTAGGCTTTTTCTTAGCACCGCCAGGGCTTTCATGCTGAATTTTCGTAGGATTACTTCGACGCCACGATGACTGCACTCAACTACGACGCGAACAAGCTCCCGCTAGGAAAGCTTAGCAAAGGAACGATTGCTCGTGGTTTCCAGGCACTCAAGGACCTATCCGTACTCCTGAACGATACTAGCGCTGCTTCTAGGGCTGAAGTAGAGCGCCTATCCAACAGCTACTTTTCGCTAATTCCACACGCCTTCGGGCGCAATCGTCCGCCAGTCATTCGAGACAACGATCTCCTTAAGAAGGTAAGTCTTGACCGTGGAAAATGCTTGCTAGACAGATGCACTGACTTCCACCTGTACAGGAAATCGAGCTACTCGAGAGTCTCTCGGACATGAAGGAGACTGCTGCCATGCTCAAGAGTCATCTGAAGGATGACAGTGGCATCCACAAGCTCGACAAGCAGTTCCAGGGTCTTGGAATGAATGAGATGACGCCTCTGGAGCACAAGAGTCGAGAGTTTGTTGAGATTGACGACTACCTCAACAACTCCAAGGGCAAGACACACGCCATCAACTACAAGGTGCAGGAGATTTTCCGCATTGAGCGCAAGGGCGAATTCGAACGCTTCGACAAGAGCAAGTACGCCAAGATTGCCAGTAATCGTCGCCTTCTATGGCATGGTTCGCGTGTCACCAACTGTGAGTAACACCCCGTGGATCGCTTGAGACGGAAGCTGACAAACATACAGATGGCGGTATTCTTGGCCAGGGTCTCCGTATTGCACCTCCTGAGGCTCCCGTTTCTGGATACATGTTTGGCAAGGGTATTTACCTAGGTATGTTCAGCCTTTTGCGACTGCGAGTCGTCCTCTGTGTAGGCATCGATGCTAATAAAGGTCAGCGGATATGTCATCGAAATCCGCTAATTACTGTTGCGCGTACAACTCTGGAGGCACGGCGCTCCTCCTCCTATGTGAAGCCGAGCTGGGGAACCCGATGCATGAATTGACGAACGCGTCCTACACCGCCGGCGAGGACGCCCTGAAAAACGGCATGTACAGCACATGGGGCAAGGGACAGACGGGTCCGAGCAAATGGAAGGATGCGGGATGCATGAACCCAGCGTTGGCGGGATGCATGATGGTAAGTGCAGCAAGATAATGCTCAGCCAGATTTACCAGACACTGACCAAGACGATAGCCCGACGTATCAACTCCACCTGGCGCGACCAACGTCCCCAACGCATACTTACAGTACAACGAGTACATCACCTACGATGTCGCGCAGGTCAAGCTCCGATACCTGCTTCGTGTTCGCATGTAAAGCAGGCGACGTGTACTCGTCTTTCTAGTCACGCAGGTCGTCTTCCTTCTCAGTATTTGTAGCTCTACTTAAAGGCGTTTAGGGAGGGGGTCATTGAAAAAGGCCGGGAGTTTGATGTATCAATTTCATACCTTAGTCTTCAATGACGTTCTGGAACATGAGCCGCCTTTGCCATGTGATAAACCCGTCTCGTTTTGACCTTGATCTAAGAAGACAAGGTAGAAGCACAAGGCGTTTGCTTTACACTTTCCGACTGAACGAGTAGAGTGTGTCAAAGCAGCAAAACCGCATAGGTATATTCGTCGATGGCCAAGTACATGGTTTGCACAAGGCTTGTATATAAACATAACAGGTCGTCAACTCCGGATCAATCACGGGCAGGACTGGGTGGTTTCAGGCTACTCGCGTCCACCGACCCTCCTCTCATAGTCATCGGTAAGGCGGGACGCATCCACGACCTCAACTCCCTTGCCTAGACCAACGATGTCTGTGACCTGCCACCACCTGACGGTGTGCTCGCTTTCCTTGCCCCTGCGTACCGGGCCCTCGTCATCCGTATCAACGAGCCCACCGAGACCGGTGCCGTCTCCACCGACGACAACAATAGTCTGGCCGACCCACTTCCTCACGTCCTCAATGTTCTGGCCATTCACGCCACTCAAAGCGTCAACAACATAGACGAGGTCCGGGCCAATGTGCCTGAGCATATGAACGAAGCCCGTGGTGGTGTTGAAGGGCATAACCATTGCCTGGTCTTCGACCAAGTGGAGGGCTTGCGAATGCAGTGTGTTCCAGAGCGTGGTGTCTGATCCACGAGCGCTGGGCGCAGGAGTGTAGACGACCGGCTCAATGGAATTCAGCTCCTCGCCAGGCGTGCGTGCAGGTGTGCTAATGGCAGAGTATGAGTCGCCGAGCGAAGACGAGCCGGTGCGCGAGTTTGCTCGAGATTGAGGGCGCGATCGAAGGCTTGGGGAGTAAATGAGGACGAAGAGCTTGGTTCTCCCGAAGTCTGTGTCGGGAAGGTGGGAAAGGATGGTCTTGTTTCTGTTAGTACTTGGCTGGGTCAAGATGATGAGGGAGGGGGTGTTCTTACAGCAGTCTCCTCGCGGTACGAGCTGTCGTCATCTAGGTCTCTGTCAGAGAGGCTTTCGGCGCTGACAACGAGCACTACAGTCCTCCTCTTCCCCCAATCCCTATCGCCTCTTCCCTCAGCCTTCCTCATGCTTGCGGCGAAGCTCCTCGCCTGCGAGTCGACAGCAGCACCGCTATCCCTGCTTTGTGCCTCGACATTCCTCCTAATGGTAGCTTCTTCGCTCCACCTGGAGTGATCGCCAAACGCCTCGTCCTTGTCCTCCTCGCGAATCGAAGCAAGAGCCGCACCGGCAGCAGCACCGGCAGCCGCCCAGCCCGCGGCCGTCTTCTTGCTCACGGTATCGAAGAACTGCTGTGGAGAGGGTGTGCGCCTGATGACGCCTTGTGCGCGGCCCAAAAGGGTGCCATCGCTGCCGTATGCTTCACCGCCAAGTTCACCCGTGGAGAGATCACGGCCCATGGGTGCCTTGCCGTGTCGCTGCTTCTCGTGCGCACCATCTTCGCCATAGCTCAGATCGTCGTCCGAGGAATAATCATGCCCGTCTTCACGCGCGCTCCACACCCATGCCGCCAATCCGGCTGTCGCAACGGTTACGGTGAGGATCAGAGGCACGTAGAAGCCGAGGGCGCTGCGGTTGCGCGAGTTGGACTGGCGACGGTCGTAACGGTCGTAGTTGAATGAGGACATATTGTTTCTAGGTCATATTCTTTGGGGTGGTTGTCGTGGGAATCGTAAATTCTTTTGTTTTGGGCTCTTCCCGGGTCAGCTGCGCGCGGCCCTCTCCCTGTTGTGATGGGTGGCTGGGGAAGGTAGCCGCGGTCTTAGCCACAGCTGCGTGTTAGCTCAAGTAGCCCTCCATTTGGTGGCTGGGCGCGACTTGGTTGCTCTACATAGTATCTTGCCAGCAAACATGGTACTAGATATGTCATTCACGCTCTGTGTTTGCATGCCTGCTTACCTTGACTTTAATTATGTCGCGTATCTGGTCTACGATAAATAGACGGGGTTTCGCCACGGGGAGCCACGCGGAAGAAACCGACATGCCCTGTTGGCCACGAGAATCCTTCGTTGCGGGCGGGCGGGAGAAGCGCCTCGCTGCCATGGTCAATATAGCCACGTAGGACGCTGGAAGAGGTAATTTTCATCTCGCCCATCTCCTCAAGTTCCTCAACTTCGCGGCTGTTATCTTTCTCTCAGTATGATGCGGACACCTGGAAGCATGATACCGCTCACACCCGGGAAAACATCATGAGGATGAAACAAGGATCCGATACCCGGGCGCCACAGGCTCCTTCGAGACGCAGGCTGCATGTACCCGGTAGGTACGAAGGCACTAATGGAGAGCAAAGCAGACGCAACTCAGCGCCAAAAGCCCGCAGCAGATGTTGAACGAACATCTCCATCGCCCACCACCTGCCTGGAAAATGAACAAGCCCACGCCAGAGCAGGTGGAGCAACATCCCATACTTTGGTCCGGACAAGCTACCACTGATACCCCGACCGATTCGGCAAGGCGGACGACAAACAAAGTCGCGCATCCGATTCTCCTCGACGATGAAGAGCTAGCCAACGACAAGGTGCCCTCACCTGCCTACGGCGACATCTATCGCGAGATCCACGATCAAACGAACGGCTCAGGCACGACTGCCAGGACCACCGACGACGGCCGTGTTAACATCCGCATCAATCACTTCAATCGCCGTATATCCCAGATCTTCACCCCTGCTTTGCAGCGGCAACTTCAGGAAAGCAATGATAGTCTACCTCCTCCCGCATATGTTCCCCCATCCCTAGGAGGCGCAAAAGACGTCCCTCCGCTTCCGCCCATGAACGTCGTTATCCAGGTTGTAGGCTCGCGCGGAGACGTCCAGCCTTTCGTGGCCTTGGGAAAAGTCTTGAAAGGAACCTACGGTCATCGCGTACGCCTAGCCACTCATCCAACCTTTAAAGACTTTGTTCAAGACCAAGGTCTGGAATTCTTCAGCATTGGCGGCGACCCAGCCCAACTAATGGCCTTTATGGTCAAAAATCCCGGCCTAAGGCCAGACATGCGCACTATAGCGAGCGGAGACGTCGGACGGCGAAGAAAGGATGTTGCTGAGTACATTCAAGGCTGCTGGCGATCATGTTGCGAACCCGGAGACGGAATTGACCATGACCTATATGAGTCTCCTAGTGATGACACTGGCTCTAGCCCGACAGCGAGACACTTTGTTGCCGACTGCATCATTGCCAATCCTCCAAGTTTTGCCCACATTCATTGCGCAGAGAAGCTCGGCATCCCGCTCCATATCATGTTCACCATGCCCTATTTGCCTACCCACGCATTTCCCCATCCGCTTGCCAACATCCAATCCACGAATGACGACCCCCAATTAACTAATTACTTTAGCTACGCCGTCATCGAACTTCTCTCGTGGCAGGTCCTTGGCGACATTATCAACCGGTTTCGCGCAAAGTGCCTTGGTTTAGATCCCGTGAGTAGGCTCTGGGGCCCTGCAATGCTCCATCGGCTGAAAATACCCCACACTTATTGCTGGTCTCCGGCGCTAATAGCCAAACCAAAGGACTGGGGTTCCCATATAACTATATCCGGGTTCTGCTTTCTCAACTTGGCGTCGGACTACTCCCCTCCAGCTGCCTTACAGGCATTTCTCGACAACGGCCCACCCCCACTCTACATCGGGTTTGGGAGCATAGTCTTAGACGATCCCAATGCGATGACACAACTAATTTTCGAGGCGGCGAGGAAGACTGGTCAGCGTGTCCTCCTTTCCAAGGGTTGGGGAGGCATGGGTGCAGACGAGCTTCATGTTCCCGATGGCATCTTCATGCTGGGCAACGTGCCACATGACTGGCTTTTCAGGCATGTTTCGTGCGTGGTTCACCATGGTGGAGCGGGGACTACGGCGGCAGGCCTCACTATAGGCCGGCCAACTGTAGTCGTTCCTTTTTTTGGGGATCAGCCATTCTGGGGTGCCATGATCGCGCGAGCAGGTGCAGGCCCGAAGCCGATCCCGCACAAAAAACTCACGGTGGACGGATTAGCCGATGCTATCAACTTTTGTCTGAAACCAGAAAGCCTGGAACGCGCTCAAGCACTCGCAAGTAAAATCGCGGCAGAGCAAGGCAATAACCTGGCTGCTCAGTCGATTCATCAGTTTCTTGAACCTGACCGACTTCGTTGCAAACTCGCACCAGCTAGGCCCAGTGCATGGCTTACCAAGTGTACCAAAATTAGGTTGAGCGCTTTCGCTGCTTCCACTTTAGTGAATGCAACCCTTTTGGAATTCAAGGACTTGAAGCTCTTCAGGCCACAGGAACATTACATCGACGAGGGTCCCTTGGATCCGATATCCGGTGGCTTTACAGCTTTTATGGGTGCAGTTGGCGGCATGATGATGGGACTGGCTGATGTTCCTTCGGAGACCTGGAGAGCTATGCGGATGCCGGCTACACGGAGCCGACAGCAGTCACAAGCATCATTGTCAACTATCGCGAGCACAAGCAGGGCTGCAAATACACGAGAGGCTTCAATTCTATCGAATCCGCATGGACAAAGTGAAACAAGCTTGGTCGCGAAAGACTCTGTTGCCCCTGTTGCTCCTGTTGAGAGCTCCGACGCCGTCTCCGGCCAGTCAACTCCCACTTCGAATGCTGATTCAAGCTCAATGTCCGGTCCGTCACAAGGCCCGCGGAATCGCAAATAAGACGACTCTGGTCCGGGTCGGCTCCGAAGTCAGAATGAATCTGGCCTCGGACAGAGCCAGGACATGCTGCGCCCGACTGGCGTGCACATGACCAGGGGCGCCGGCCGTTTCGTAAAAGCGGTTGTTCAGGGACCTGTGGATATTTCGGTGAACCTCACAAGAGGGGTGCACAATATTCCGAAACTATGGGGAGACACCACCGTGCGCCCACAGGAAAGGGTCAGCGATTTTAGATCAGGCGTCAGGGCGGTAGGGAGGGAGTTTAGCTTCGGCTTCTACGACGGCGTAACTGGGCTTATCACCCAACCTTGGAAAGGCGCGCAGCAGAGTGGCGCGAGCGGCTTTGTGAAAGGAGTTGGCAAAGGGATTGGAGGTTTTATAGTGAAACCTGGCGCAGCCTGTTTGGGCATTCTAAGTCATACGATGCAGGGAGTTAACAAAGAGGTGGCGAAGTTATTCGGCAACAGCTCTCAGGACTCCATTGCCACATCGAGAGCAATGCAAGGGTATGAAGAGTGGCTGCAGAGCTCAGATGCAGAAAAGCAAGCCGTCATCAATGGGTGGAAGGCGATTCAGAAAGATCGGAGTGAGAAGGTCAAGTCCAATGAGATTATGCCAGATAGGAACGAGTCACAACAAACGACAAATACGAACGAGGACTAGGAATACGGTCAGAATGGCTTGCACACTATGGGCCCAATGAAGTCTGTCGACAGTGTGGATGACAGAGCAAACGACAGTGCTATTCTCAGTCCAGATGACCATGGCCAGTTCGTTGAACGAGGTACTACCGAGCCCACCATTGGTGGTTCAAACTCTTCTCCACGTGTTGATAAAATAGCAACGCATGCCAAAGTGCAGCAGGAGATGCAGGAAGACGCGTTGGAGCTCCAGCGCCATGGGCAAGATCGCCAGGCAGTTCAAGTTAAGGTGCGTCGGGCAGCGTCGACTAGCGAAGCAGAAGCGTAGCGACGTGTAAGCGTTGGTGCGTGGGACTCAGGTGTGGATCGCGACGACACAAAGTTGAGGCTGGAAAGAAACGAGTCTGGAACGTCATCAGAGAGAGCAGCAACGGCGCCAGAGAAAGAAAGACTATGAGGACGACGAAGGATTGTAGAGTTTTGTGAAGCTGATTATACAGGAAACGGGTCGGTACGGGTCGGTACGCGGGGCTTTCGACGACCTGATGTCTGATGCGATGGTCTTTTGAAAGGATCGAGTCAATTAACACAAGCCCAATGACGTGACGTATGTAATTACTCCAGCCTGGGAGGGATGGAAAGTAGGTGGTAATCATGTGCACAACAATGTGTTTTTTTTTGAGAGGAGTACGTACGGAATTGACTTCGGGAGGTTCTGAACTTCTGGCCCAGCCCGCGGATAACTGCGTATCTGCACACCGCTGGCTGCGTACCACAATCCAGGAACTCTGTAGCGACGCATAACTAGCAGCTTGATTACCATATCTGAGGCAGGATGAACACGCCTGACTGTATTTATGTTCTCCTTTCTGACTGATGTCCACTGGCGGTATGGCGCGTGAAAAGACCAGGCTTCCGCCTGTCGTTTACCCCAGATTTGAGGGCATCTCTGTCAAGTAGAGGAGAGACAACAAGTTTAGCGTTGCGAAGTGCTTAAAATTGTGTAAGCGATCAATGTATAAACCAACGTCGCAGCGATAGTTGTATGACTTGCGCGAAACCAGGATAGGAAGTTGGGTAAGGTGATGTGACAGATTCAGGTCTCGCAAGCTTCACCCGATTGAGCTTGCGCAACGAGAATATAAATGCGCATTCTTCTCTTCTTTAACTGCTAATCGACGTGCTCAGTCGCTGGCTCTCAACCAAATTCTATTACAAATCCCTAGACACTATGGCCATATTCTCGGCGGACAACACACGGCTGAACCTTGCGGTGCGAGCGCTGCAGATTGTGGTCGCCATTGTTGTGATGGGAACATTTGGCTATGGTACGGAACTAACTGTCCCCACGCTGTTGCCCATGCTTAATTCTGACTTCGTCTTGTACGCATGTAGCCATCAACACATATCACGTGCACGGCTCCATCGCCCATACCCCCACCGGCGACTTCGCCGTCACCGTCGGCGCACCCGACTCCTGGGGCTTCATGCTCTTCTGCGCAGCGTGGAGTATCTTGGTCGTCATCTTCCAGCTCGTTTCCGGAAGCATCGTTGGCGAACGCCCGCTGATCAGCTACATTCGCGTCAGCGTCGAGATGGTGGCTGTTCTTTCGTGGTTCGCTGGCTGGATTGCCGCAGCGGCCAACATTGGCTCCAGTGCTTGTTTGGAAGGACGTGGTTCTTGCGGCGCAGTCAAGGCCGGCACCGCATTTGGCGCCCTCGCGTGGCTGCTCTTTGTGTTCACAACTGCCATGACCATCTCACTCTTCAACAACAGGAAGTGCCTCCCAGTCCACCATACTACTAGCCAAATTACACGCGTTTGAGCACCCGTGGTGGCATTTCTATACATTGGGGCCCGCGTCATAGGCGGTGCAAGCTGTCGCGGACTTTTCGGGGAAAAGGGTTTGGCAATGCTGTATGCTATAGATGTCTATTATCGCTCGGGTTACAGGATGGATGAGGGAACGGTATGTTAGGGCCTCGGCAGTTACTATGCGCTTGCAGGATCATGTTTGTAGAGTTTTAGAAAAGTTCATGTTTTTTTCTAAAAAAAAAAAAGTAGTTTTGGAGCAAAGGTTATAGCCAACATGGGGAAGCTCACGCCGCTTGACACATGCCCTAGCGGCCGAGGCTGCAATTGTTGCAGAACTGCGAGTCATGCGCAACTTTTGATGCGGCGGGGTGACTCTTACACGCCCACCCACACAACTCTGTACCCGCAGCAAGACTCGGCAGACTACACCATCTATAATATTCACTGACAAGAGCAATTCGAACGCTTGTCAAATAAACCCAAGCAAGAAATTTTACGCGTATACGCGACCGCACCGCCTACAAACAAACGCGCGAAGGATAGTACAATGCCTCACGCAACCAGTCTGCCTGCGCCAGGCTTCCAGGCACTGATTCTGTGCGGTCCTGGAGCCTCGTTCAGTACCTTTACATCTACGCCAAAAGATATACCAAAGGCGCTGCTGCCCATTGCAAATCGGCCCATGGTCTGGTACCCGTTGGAATGGTGCTATCGCATGGGCGTGACAGGTAACCTACACAAGAAAAAGTTGGTAACGAGACGGATAGCTCACAATGCGCAGACATTACAGTTGTAACCCCGCCGGAATCATTAGAGGCCATCGAGGCTGCCATGTCGCAAAACCCACATCTCACAACCCTCCCTTCACCGAAGCCAGACATTCTTGCCCCCAAGGACCTCTCGCACCAGACCAGTACCGGCGACCTTTTCCGACTACCCGAACTACAAAGCATAATTAAAGGCGACTTCATCGTGCTTCCCTGCGACCTCGTATGTGAGCTGGACGGCACCGCGCTAGCGGACGCATGGATGATAGAGCAGGGCGGATTTGCAGGAGCGAGTGGGGGACTCGATCATAACGGCGGGAAGATCGCATACGGTGCCGGAGGAGAGAAGCTGGGGCGAAGAGGTGGAATGGGTGTGTGGTACGAGACCAAAGGCGAAGGCAGCAGAAAGAAAGAGGAGACGGATTTCATTGCGACAACACCGCTACCAAACTCGATCGTCCCCGTACCAACAGACTCATTACGGCGCAACATTTCGAAACTGGTATACTCTGTCCCCACAGATACGCTCAACGACATCACCGAAGAAAACAAGACATTCCCGCTCCGGCATTCGCTGATTCGGAGGCACGCGCGGATAAGAATGCTCACGACCCACCGAGACGCACACATCTACATCTTTCCCTATTGGGTTGTGGAGATGATTAAGAAGAATGAAAAGTTTGAGAGTATAAGTGAGGAGGTTCTGGGGTGGTGGGCAAAGGCTGGCTGGCAGGATGGACTAGGGGAAAAGTTGGGTCTGCGACAGATATTGCAGGGCGAGGATGAGGTGTCAGACCATGGCTCCCAGGTCGTCGAAGAAGAGATCGACGTGTCCAAGTTCAGCACCACATATTCTGGTGACGCCAAAGAGGAGGACGAAAGTGCGCCTGCAACACTAGCATCCAGAGTCACCAAATCCGCCAGCATACCCGAGTCCGCAAAGTCACTCACATCGAATACAAAGCTCACAGTCCCGCCTATCCTAGCATACGTCCAGCCCTCAGGCCCTACAGAACCACTCATCCGCCGCGTCGACGACTCTCATCTTCTTCTGACCGTCTCTCTGCGCCTCGCAAAGCTGCAGTCGATCGAAGAAGCCGGCAAAGAAGCCTCCTCGCCATTTGCCCACCCATCGAAGATTGCTCACAAGGAGTCCATACCCCGCAAGTGCCGTGTAGAAGCCGAGAACTCGCTTCTCGCAGACAACGTTATCGTGGAAGAAAAGACCAACATCAAAGAGAGCGTCATAGGATCGAATTGCAAAATCAGCGAAGGCGCAAGGCTACTGAGATGTCTGTTGATGGACGGCGTAGAAGTCGGGCCCAATGTACAACTCACTGATTGCATACTGGGTCGACGGTGTAAGATGGAGGGTGGAGATGCAAAGGATGGTGATAGGACTGCACTAAAGGACTGCGAGGTGCAGCATGGTCAGGTTGTGGAGTGGGGCAGTAAGTACCTATGTTGCTGTAATAACAAGGAGGCGATGCTAATGGTTGTACAGCTGAGGCGAAGAACGAGAAGTTTATGCGCTTTGATGTTGGAGATGATGTGGGGGATGATGAGTTTGGTGGCGATGAGATGGATGCGGATGGCGAGGAGGGAATTGCGTTGTAATGGACAACATGTCTCATGATATTTGAAGAGTGGTATATGAGCGCGCCTGATAAGTACAATGTGTAAAACGATTGAAATTGTCGGCACAACCGGCTCGATGCCAAGGATTAAACAAGAACACCACGAATACGACGTTGTACATCTATGACCAACTGGCTACGAGATCCGTGTGCTGATTCTAGAATAATTTTGATACCCGAGATGTCTCCGAGATCCCGTCGCAGCGTCGTCCCTGCATGGCGGGGTTACGCTAACGTCATCTGGACTCATTCGATCCCGACTTTGTCTATGCATACGCCACCATCGCATCTCATGAATCTGCAGTTCTCAACATCACGAGGATGGCGCAGTCGCCTCTTACCGGCGTTGTACCCGGCATCATGATGCCGCCACGCTTCAATATTGAGCTCGATCGCACCGACCCCGACGTCCCGTTCCGCGCATCACAGTCACATATCCATCACACATGGGCCCGGACGTTCCACTCGCGACCGGAGCTCTACATTCGCCCTCAGAGTCTCCAGGAAGTGCAGAAGGTGGTCAACCTCGCACGGCGCATGCGGAGACGAGTGGTTACTGTAGGATGCGGACATTCGCCCTCAGATCTAACATGTACCTCGTCATGGATGATCAACCTGGACGATTACAAGGAGGTGTTGAACGTGGACAAGGAACGCAAGACGATGACCGTGCAAGCTGGAATACGCATGCACGACTTGAACCTTCAAGCGAAATCCTATGGCTTGACAATGCCAAACTTGGGCTCTATCGATGACCAATCTCTAGCCGGAGCGATCGGGACAGCCACGCACGGCAGCTCGTTTAGTCATGGCCTCCTCTCTGACCGCGTTCAGAGCTTGCGGATAGTATTGGCAAACGGCCAAGCGGTTCGATGCTCTCCGCAGCAGTCTCCCGACCTCTTCCGAGCGGCGCTCGTTTCGCTAGGCGCATTGGGTATCATTGTGGAAATCGAATTCCAAATGGTCGAGGCGAACAACGTCGAGTGGGTACAAACTATTCGGCCAATTGAGGACGTACTGGCAGATTGGAACAACGGGCTATGGACATCGAACGAATTCGTCAGAGTATGGTGGCTACCGTACATGAAGCGCGCAGTAGTATGGCGCGCAGACAAGACGAAAAAGGAACCCCGACAACCGGAATACAACTGGTACGGCGGCAGTGTCGGCTTCCACACCTACCACATTCTCCTCTGGATATCGCAATACGTCCCGCGCTTCCTCCCGTGGGTGGAATGGTTCGTCTTCGGCATGCAATACGGCTTCGAAGACGGAGCCATCATCTCCGCCGTCGGCGAACAACGTACCGAACTCCTCATGAACTGCCTGTACTCGCAATTCGTCAACGAATGGAGTATTCCGCTCGATAAAGGCCCCGAGGCTCTAACCCGCATCACGAACTGGCTCCACGGTGACGAACAGTCCTCCGGCATCCCATTCAGCACAAAGGGCCTCTACGTCCACTCGCCCATCGAAGTCCGCATCGCTAACACCGTCAACCGAGAACCGCGCCCGTATCTAGACACTTCGTACCCGGATCAACCCGCCCTGTATCTCAACGCTACTCTGTACCGCCCTTACGGCCAAGACCCACCGTGCCGCGAGCGCTACTACGAAGCGTTTGAGCACCTGATGAAGGAATACAACGGCCGACCTCACTGGGCCAAGAACTTCCAATCCGTAGATAACGCGTACCTATCCTCTGTCTATGGCGCCGATCTCGACGAGTACAACCGCGTCCGCAATGAAGTCGACCCCGAAGGCATGTTCCTGGGTGCCTGGCACCGTCGCACCATCCTACCACCCAAAGCCGAGTTTCCGCTTCTGCCGCTTGAGGAGAAGGAGGTCGTGCGCCGCCAACGTCGCACTGGTGGTGTCGATTGGGTAGGGGAGATTGCGAGGACTTTTGATGACGGGTCGGATGTCTTCGAGAAGGCGGGCAGTGAGTCGGGGGAGAGCTTCGATCTCATGGCTGATGCGGAGGCCCAGCAGAGTGTGCTGCTTGAGGGGCTGACGGATGAGCTAGTTGTTACTGAGGAGAGCTATGATAGCGTGGCGGAGAGGAGGCGGAGAGAGGGGACGGAGGAGTATGTTACTGGTACGAATGTGTTTAATAAGATGTAGGTAGTATTTGGAGATGGCATGGGAGGGATGAAATGAATTACACCACTCAATTTCATGTTCATCGCTTTGCTGTGTTGCTTGAAAGGCATGTGTAACAATGCAGACACAGACTTTTTGGTATTCAGCATGGTTTGTATATATCGTAAAACGGCACAAGAGACGTTTTCTTCGTCGAAATGGGCAATCATGTCCAGTTGTCCCACCAATGCGATCACAATCATCTCCCGTCCGAAATGCTCCTTGCAATTGAAGGCCTTCCGTCCCGCGAGGACGGCTGTCTGTTGGACATGTACGGCCGCATATCCCCCTTCCACAGCACCCACGTTCTTCCTTCCTCTACCTGCCAAAAGGGCGCACGAGAGCCAGGCGGACGGGCGGTGCCGCGCCAGTCTTTGGACATCATAGCTAGCGCATCCGGGGGCGGGGCGACGACCCTTCGCCGCGGACGTTGATGGCGAGGGCCATACTGATTGCAGATTTGCTTTCTTCTTGAGCTGGATATCGCAAAATTAGAGTTGGAAAATCCCTACGCATGACATCTTTGCATACCTTGGGGGTCTTCACTTTGAGTAAAGAGAACTTGATGAAGGCAGGAGGGAGCCGCTCGGTGCTGCTGGTATGAGCAGACCAAGGACAACGAGTCTGAATTGTCCAGGACAGGGATTTCATTTGTATACTCATATTGGAACTTAGCATTATTGATGGAATGGAGAAGGCTCGCAGCCAGCGGGGGTGTTTGAAGCGACAGGCTGGGAACTTTCTCTCGGGCTCGACTTGCATACTGTCAAAATCGTCGGGGTCCGCATCGAGGTCAAGATGCTCCATGATCGTGCGGGCATCGACTACCTCATCGTCCATCATTTGAAGCTCATCCAATCCGGAATCCTCCAAATCATGTTCATACTCCAAGCCCAGTTCTTCGGTCTTCTGATCCTCTCTATACCCTTCGTGAGCGCGTCCAAGAGAACTCGAATCTCAGCTGGATAACTGTCCGTGCTCGCATGAGCTTCCCTCAGGATTGCCGCTTCTGATAGAATGCCAGAAAGCCTCCGCTTGGACAGGGTAGCTTTCCGCGGGCTCCCAGTCAGCACATGTGTTGGCTAACGGGGTCAAAACCGTCATCCGACGGTACCGTGGCTTGTCGTAATTTTCCAACAGTTCCTTGGCTCCTTCGGCACATTCGGATTACTTGTCGTCATCGTAGAGCTGGGTGAGTTCGTTGACGGCTTCCGTATAAGAACGGTCGATGCTATCCATTGCGCTGTTGAGGGTATTGCAGATTTGATGTGCGGGCGGGCGTAGGGATTTGTGTACTGTTCTATCAGTGACTTCAATACCGCAGCGGCAGATTTCACAATGCAATAGAGGGATTTGTGTACGTAGTCAAGTGGCCTGGTTAAAATCGAAGGCGGATGTGATGCAGACCTGGCAGAGTTCTTTCGCCTGTAGCGAGCCAACACGCAGCTGCGATGGAATCAAAGCCTGCGCGCAAACGACTCGATCAGGTGATGATCTGGTGTGCGTGCTGATCCTGACGTAGGTGAACGCTCATTCGCTATGTAGGTGCTGTTCCCAAGCACGCTTTTTCTCAATAGGCGGCGGTATATCTAGATCAGGCGATTTGCGGGAATGAGGCCAAGAAAGAAGGGAAAAAAGCTCGGAGAGCGTTCAATAAGTAGGGTGTTGGAAATGGCGAGGTTTTGGTGATTGCAATCTCCGAGAGCGGGAGTCGTGGCGTATCGTCTGGGTAGGTTTGTGAGTGCGGTGGTCATTGGTGGGTGGAGAGCTGTCGAGGTCCCCGACGGTGCACCATAGGGAGTTGCCATGGAGCTAGAGCCTGCGCGCAGAGGCTTGAATTAGGCGATGTGCGGGAATTAGGGAGGAAGAGTAAGGAGGAAAAGAGAGGAGAGCGTTCGACGAGTAAGATGTTGGAGATGGTGAGATTGCTCAATTCACATATTGCTTTCTTGTGATGATGAAATAGCAGTTTGTAACTGTGGTTCAAATATTGTGATGTAGATTTTGAAAATCGTAAATCATCTCCTTCCATAACTATGTTTGCTTCCGTTTGAAGGAGTGTTGGTGTGCTAGCGCGCCGGTTTCGGCAAGGCGTCTTCGCGTCAGCCCCCGCCTCTTTGTGAGCTGCGACGACTACGCGACTTTGTGGTTTGCCCTTTCGTCCTCCGCGACGCCGCTCCATGGCGACGGTCGCGTACAATTCGAATCCCCATTCGCAGCCTTGCGATGAAAATGCTGAAGGTACATGGCGAGCTGGGAAACCACCATGTTTGTGCGGGGATTTGGTCAGTGAAGGTTACGAGGATGTCGTTCTCTTGGATCCTTTTCGCGAGACGGGATGCAGCCCACGTCCGGTCTCAACTATTCGAGCATCAATCGGGCAATCTCTTCTCCCTCTCCGCACACACCTGGAAACCCTTCGCGATAGCAGCATGACTGGCCAGCCAGCCATCTCCTCCAAACTCAATCGCCTCCAAAAGGTCGCCCAGCTTGATGTTTCCCAGCTTTATCTTATACGCAACGCGATAGTTCGTCAAGACGGATCGAAAGTTCATCGACGCGTACATCGTCGGTACCGGGCCGAGCTGGAGCTCTTCGGCCTCACGAGCAGCCAATTTGTTGAAAGCGGTGATGATGTCGTACTTGTGCGATTCCCCGGGGCTGACGGTGGTGAGCTCGCTGAAGAAGTCGCGAAGGCTGAAGATGCCGATTGGTACTGTGCGGGCCGGTTTGATGACTCCTGATGGGGTTCGAGGCTTCTCTGACTTCTGTGGCTTCTGCAAGAGCATCTTCGTTGTCTCAGCGAGGATCTGAATGTCATCGCTGGAGACGGGGCCGTGATTGGCACGTGTGATGTGTGAGAAGATTACACCCATCTCCGGACTGTGAGGACGAGACAAGACACGGTCTGAATCCCCTGGGCAAACTGAAGTTTGCCATGGGGTCCGCGGCTTAATACTATAACCCCTCCCATCTCAGCTACCGGTAGCGGCGCATCGTGCCGCATTGTTTGCGGAACCGCGGGGGTTGCTTTTGTCATCGTTTTGGGTTCAACCACGGGATGATCTCCATCGACCTGGAAACTAGGTTTCGCAACCCCGCAAAATCCATTATTGGGGATATCAGCAGACTGCTGGTCACATCTCTGATTTGACGTCCTTTCCGTCGTCTTCAAATGACGTAGCTGGTATCATGGAGGAGTCGCTTTCGATTCAAGCCCCCTGGCATGGAGCTGAAACAAATCCTGGTATTTTTGTCACGAGGCTACGGTGGATTTTCTTTTTTGAAGAAGATCAAAGCGTAACAAGAAGGATCTGACGGACCTTATCGTGGTCCAGGGACTGCTAAGAGAACGGTTCACTCTATTGTTGTCATGCATGCGAACCGGCAAAGGTCAGCATCCTTGCATCAACGATTTATCTCATTACGCGTCGAGGTGCCTGCACATGATCATCGTTACGACTGGGGCTTGACACTCAGCTCTGAATGCCTCCCTGGATTTCGGAACATGCCCGGGAACGCCTATATTCAGGATCGGCTTTGTTCCCGGTTCCGAGATCGTGGCCCCCAGGCAACATATCGTCTTCCTTGGCATGTTTATGCTTCACCTGGAATGGATTTCAAGAGGCTCTAGGAGCAAATACATTGACAACTACGAAGATCTGCCATACCGAGCTGCTCGCATTGCTCACCATCACCCTATTTCTCGAGACGTCCAAAGTATCGACCTTGCCTGTTCTTGCGCAACAGGCACTCATTGCACCAATAGCTCAACAAACTCTTTAGCTGGTCTGCACGTAGATCTCGGAGCTGCCAGAGGACTGGTAGCCCTCGGTGGCGACGATCTGGTAGTAATGCTGACCGAGGTTCATGCCGTAACGGGACCAGGCGTTGAAGTGGTTCTGCATGTTCACGCTTCCACCGACGCGCTTCTGTGTGCGGACAGACCTATTGTAATCAGCATATGAGCCATTATTCTACCGCTACAGCGATGACTTGCCAGTACTGCTGAAAGGTTCTTGTTCCGTCAATGGAGGGCTGGTTGACACGAGTAGAGGTGGAGATGTCGTAGGTACCGCCGTCAGTCTGGAAGCTACCCTTGCGCTGTGATCCACTGCTGGGGTTGTAGGTGCCGTAGGATTCGATCACATAGTACTCCACAAGCGGGTTCCGGGTCCAGCCGTAGACGGCGAGGTAGCCGTTGCCCTGAGGGTTGAAGCTTCCTCCGTAGTTGATGGTACTAGCGAGCCATGTTAGCGATCATCAAATCACTCCGCAAGCTTGATAACTTACCGGCCAGTTCCAGGGTTCCATCCCTTACCACCGACGAAGTTGCCAGTGTTCCTCCAGGTCACAGAGTACTTGCTGCCCTCACCCATGGTGTACTGAGCGGAGCCACCGCCATCGGTCCACCACGAGTAGAAGTATCCGTTGTTGTATCCCTCGGAGCTGGGAGTGGACTGGCGCTTCTCGAGGAGAGCAGTCGCGTTGCCATCGTCACGCTCAGTGAGGAAATCAAAGGGGGCAGCGAAGACGCTGGTGGTAGCCACAGCGGCGAGAAGAAGAGACTTGAAAGAGACCATTGTGAGTAGAGTGTTGCTGATGTGTGCCGGATGCCGTGATGATACTGATAGCGAGCAGCGATCTCCTTATATGCGAACGTCGAGTCTTAGTTAAGCCTGAATCGCAGGATGAACTCATACTGGAGGGTCATGAGATCTCATCTCGCGTGTGGCCTCCATCCGTCTTGGTGTACACGATGGTGGTTGGTGCAGGCATGTCATTTTGAACAGCTCGCCCCACGCACTGACCGGAAATACCAGATTAGGACGTATACAGCGCATCCACCGACCGAGTATCCAGCCTCAGCGGTCACTACAATGAAAGACTGATCACAAAATCCCTCAACCCTTGCGCACATCTGCACGACACAATCAAAAAAGCATTGCTGTACCCGGTCTTTGCGCGCTGTCTGAACCCGGTTCAGAGGACGTTAATATAAAAGAACGCCACCAGGGTAGCCGCGGACGCCTTACCCCACACTCGTCAGAATGTATCAAAGACTACGAGAAACACCCGCCAGGCTAGGTATGCATCAGCGGCACATTTTCCAGGAGCGATGGCGCACGTGATGAAACATTGGGCGCTCGTAACGGAAGGCCTCGGCAGCGCTGCGGTTCACCACCGGATAAATAGGTTCTGCCAAGAGCTATAGCAGCCGGCACATTTACCAGTACCTGCACACCACACACCAAGCGCGGTGGATATCTTGAGCGGAGATGATGTATGGAGTGCATGAGTGGGTCCTCATGTCGGCAAGCCACGGAGAAATCTTCTGGAATGAAAACGCCACGCTGAACGACAGGATGACCATGTGCCTTGCGCAGATAACACGGACAACCGGATCTCCATCAGAAATTGCACAACCCAAATTTGTTTTCGACATTTTTGGTGCCATTCTACAATCCTTTCAGAAGGAGGTCCGGATGCCCGCCTTCTTCGGGCAGGTCGCGCATCAAAGCCAACACTAAACCCTATAGTCCGAACAGTTATAGCAGCGCTTCACCAAACTACTGCAATCCGGTGCAACACCGAGATCAAGCGCTGCACATCCAATGCCATAGTGTGAACTGCGATATTAGCCTGTGCTAATATTTGACACAACAGCCCGCCAGCATGACGACTAACGGAAACGAACCGCCCTACGTTGAATGAACAACGGGTGACCGGGCTTTTGCTAACTACATGTTCTGTGAGATGGAACCGGTGGTCTTAGAGATTGCCGCTGGTGAACGTTCAGGGATAGCCTGGTTGGGCTGCGGCTGCGATATTGCGTCCACAACGTCTTGTGGGTGTCACGGCACAGATTTTGAAGAAAAAAAAGTAAATGGGAATGGAAGAGATAGGCGTCGATGGGTTGTAGAGAGATGTCGTTTCACACGCAAGCTGTGGAACGGAAGAGTAAAAGGAAAGATTATCATTAAGCTATATGGACCAGATACTTCCGCCACTGGTCAGATTCCTATGCGCCGCTGCCATACGCCCTATCCACATCCATCACGTTGTTTTCCCAATCCTATCCTCCTGGATTTGTGGAAGCGCCCTCTATGGCAGTAGCGAAACAAAAGCAATCACTAAACTACATGAACCAATCCACCATATTTCCTACGCCACCGCCATACGCCATCCACATCCATCCTGCTATGTTTCCCAATCCTATCCTCCTGGCGTTGTGAACGCTGCATCCATGGCAGTGGCAATGGCAGTGGCAGTGGCGAAAACAAAACAAACAAAAACCATCGCTAAAACATCTAGACCGATTACTGCAACCGCCCCGTTCGGCTTACTCCCTCAGCCAGTGTCGTACGCTGTATTCATATCCATCATGTTATTTTCCTGATACTATCCTCCTGGCTGTGTGGATGCGCTATGTGGGGCAGTGGTGGGAGAAGAGGGAAGATGAGGGGCGGTGAGAGAGAGGGACGACTAGGCGTCAAAGTCATGCCAGTACTTCATCGCCAGGCGGAACTTGTGGTGGTTGGCCTTCGTCTCCTTGCGCTGAGCTGGATGGATGCCGCCGTCCTGGTTTGAGAATTCGGTGAAGACGGACGCGATCTGTTCCTGGGTGTACTCGCCACGGCCCGGGTACTGCGTCGCAAGCTGTTGGAGGAAGTCGGTGAGCACTATATCTCCAAGGGAAGTGCTGTCAGTGCGGTCGCGACCCTCATCGGGAGTTGCGACAGGCTTGTGAGAAGGCTTGATCTCAGTCATCCCGCCCAGCGGCTTCCCGTTCTTCGACTTGACAGATCCACTATACCGAGTGGCGATGCGGGACTCCAAGGTCGCAGAGGCTTCGGAATCATGCGGGCAAGAGGCTCACGACGATACAGAGAGGCCTGCTGTAGAGCGTCAATCTGGTTCTTCGGCGCCTTGGTAGAGGTAGTCCGACGGGCGGCCAGTTCAGCGAACGTCATGTCGCACAGGCGTTGGCAGTCGGCGTCGCACTCCACAACATCCTCGATTGTCGCGACGGACAGCGAGTCAGCATCGCGCTGATCATGTCCATCGTGAGGAGTGGTGTCAGTGACCACGATGGTAGAGCCCTGATGCTCTGCCGCTGGCAGGCCAACCTCATCAGCCTCGTCCTCTGCGTGCTCTTCAAGCTCCTCAACCGACACGACGACCTCAGGCTCATCACGGTGGTCCTCATTCTCCCGAGCGACGACGACGACAGACTCCGTCAATGCGCTGCCCAGCGGTTCTTCGATGCGAACAGGATCATCGCACTCCTCATGTCCATCGAACTCGTCATCGAAGCCGTGGTGAAGGGTCATCTGAGAGTCCAACTTGGCGTACTCATAGCCCACCACGCGAGGCATCTTGAACACGACGGTAAAGAAGGGCCGTGAGGGAGCAGATGAGACTGCAGGCACCATGCCATATACAACGGGCCACTGCGATTGGACGGCGATGTTAGGTGTGAAGGTTGGAGCGGATGGCATGGTTGCACCTGTAGAGCCGAAAATCGGGAAGGAAGGCTGGGTGGCTGGCTGGTGAATGACCAGGGCGGTAGTCTGGCGAGCGACTGGTGTGATTGCAGGCTGGTGGGCGACTAGAGCGGTCGCTGGCTGGTGGACGACTGGAGTCACCTGAGCGCGTGGCTTCATGGTCTGGGTCTTGACCTTATGCTTGGGCTCCGAATTCTCAGTCTTCTCAGTGGCCAGCTGATTGGTGCTGAGGGCCTCGCGCTTCTTCTTAGACTCCGCTCAGACCTTCTCAAGATACTCGTTCTCAGCCGCCTCCTTGGCCTTCTTGTCCATCTCCTGCTGCTTGCGGGCCTGGCGCGCGTGCTTCTTGCGCTGGGTAGCCGTGAGTGCAGGCTCAGTGTTCGCAAGCTCTGCTGCCCCTTCAGCCTTAGACTTCTGCTCGTCCATAACGGCCTCGGGATTCTGAGTGGCAGTCAGAGCTGGAGTCTTCGAAGCAGCGGGGGCCTTCTTCGACTTGGCCTTGCGGGAGAGAGGGAAGTTCGTGAAGGTGTTGTCGGAAGGCTTAATGCCAGCAGAGGGCTTGGTAGTCTTGGGGGAGGATGCCTTCTTCGGCACCTTGGTCCAGCCCGTCTTGGTAGCGTCGGCGGAGGCGTTCTCTTTACGCGTCGGCGACTTGTTCGCGGTGGGAACTCTCCAAGCTTCTTGCGCTCGAAATCCACGAGCGCAAGGAAAGCAGTCACTACAGCGAGTCGAGTTGCTTTACCACCGTCTGTGACCTGAAGCACGCTGACGAAGGTCGGGAGAGATTCTAAGCCCAGCCTGTTCTGCACTGACCTATACGCCTAGTTGGCAGCTTCTGCAGTTCTCAATTAGATAGATGCATCTTCTAGGGTGTTTGCGAGTTCGAAGTTGGAGCGCTCGGCTACGGTTATTGGTGGATCAGCGAGCGTTTTTATACTATTGACAACCGATAGAGAAGATATGCTTGCCTCACTTCCGCCCCACTCATTGGCAATGGGAATTTTGTTATCTCTACCTTGAGACCTTCTTTTTGAGGACTTACTCTCTTCATTATTGATGTAAGGTGGAGATCGTAATGCGAACATAATGTTGTTGTACTATGGGAGCTACGAACGTGGGAGATAATCGAGCCGAACAAGGACGCTAATCCCAAAGAGGAGGCGCTAACAAGCGCTCCCTCGAACAATTATCGTCTGATGACTGAGAAGGCCTAGCGAAATCGTCTCCAACCTCGGCGAAGTAGTACAAATAGAAGCCGTGAACATGTTTGATATCGGGTTCGGCTTTCCGTTGGTACGGCTGTTTGGTTTCATCTGGGCAGGTCTGCAGATCTTGATGACCACCGCTGCGCGAGTTGCTCGTAAGATCCGGCCGGTGGGGTGCTGAGCGCAGAGCGCTTGTATTGACACTGTTGGCAGTCTCTAAGTTGGGATATGTGTGGCGAGATTGCTCTTCCACAACACTACTATCAGCCACCACTAGAGGCGAGTCTTGATGGTATGGGAAAGGGGCATTCCCAAAGACCGATACGAACCTCTCTAAGTGATAGGCATCGATTATTTTGGGAAGGGCTTGCTCTGGAAGAGGCAAGGAATCCGCCCCAAACGTGAAGCTACCATCAAAGCCACCAAGAGATGTAAACCCCGATGGCGAACTGTTTTTTCCTTTGACAGGGTTATCTTCTTTTTCGAGGCGGTTTTTAGGGGCGATAACAGGTGGCACCAGAGTTGGCAACAATCAATTCAATCAAACATGAAGCTCCTGATTGATTTGATTGATTTGATTAGTCCAAAAAAGCGTGATTGATTGATTGATTGACGTTATTGCAGTTTTAGGCGTACAAAAAGCGTGAGGGCCCTCGTTTTAGTAAGGCAGCGATCTCGCGATAGTTCCATAGGGTTGAGTATAGCCTTCTAGCTCAAACTAAACGGCAAAAAGATATAGTTTCCGCAGAGACCCGACTAGACTTGAAGGAACCCCGGTTTATATAGCTCGTTTAACTAGCAAGCTGGCGAGCGTCTATCACGTGTTACCGCCATTATAGCTGTTGTGAGGCTGGCCAGCGGAGACGGCGAAATCTCCGCTTACGTATTTAGCAACGCAGGCCTCCACGAGCCTGCCATATAGAGGGTATGCAGGGAGTTTATTAATGGAATATATCAGGCGTAACTAGTATATAACCTTGTCTTGTAAAGGCTGGAAAGTAGAAAGAAATAAGGCTGCTGGACAGCATGGGCAGCAGCCACCTTCTCCAGATTCATAGTGCTGAGGATAGCTCTCTCAGCACGCTGTTTGTTTGGCTTATTAGAGTTGTTGTTAAGTCGTGAAGACGCGTAAGTTGCACCCAAAATAAGCTTTTATTGATTACTAAGGCTAAACTCAACACCATAGAACTATCGCGAGATCACTGCCTCACCAAAACAAGTAGCCTCACGCTCCTGTACGCCTATAACTGCAATCACGTCAATCAATCAATCAATCACGGCCTCACAGGTTGATTTGATTGCAGTTGCAACAACAAGGAGATTGATTTGATTGAATTGCAGTTTTCACGACGACGACGAGGCTTGATTGAAGCTTGATTGATTGTTGCCAACTCTGGGTGGCACAGCCGAGGGGCTCTCGCCAGCGACTGAATGGACTCCAGGGTATACGAAATCGAAGCGTTCGGGGCGCTGTTATTGTCATGGGTCACCTCGGCCTGCTTTTTGGCGGCTTCCTTGGCAGCTTTCTTCTCCCTCGACATCTGACCCTTGGTAGGCATGGTTAAGGTGAGGTTGTTTTGGGTTCATAGGTCGTGATCGTGCTTGCGGGTGAGATAGCGGTAGAAGGGGAGTGAGGTGAGGTCGGTGCGAAAGTGCTGCTTGGAATGTCAAACGCCTTTGCTGAACGAGTCCTCTATTAGTCGAGAGCCGCGTACGTTCTCGGTAATTGAGCCTCGAGATCAGGGTACATGTAGTGGCAAGGTGTAATGGAAAGAGAGAATATAAAAAGTGTATAGTATTGCCAGTGACACGCGCCTCCTTGCACGTCATTGTCGCAGCGGACGCAGTGTGCTGGTTCGCACGAGATGAGGGTGAAAGACGAAGCCCGATTGAGGAACACACGGCATTGTTTCCCCGCCAGCTGCCTCGTGTAATACCATATAGGTTTCTTACGACACTTTCCACATGCTGTTTAGTATGTGTATGCCAGAAGACGGTCCATACGATGCTCTTGCTAGACCGTTGCAACACTAGAAAAAAGGAAGAAAAAGGGCATTGTTAACGAAAACGTATGGGGCTAAAAAGAGATGTTCCTGCGCGAGTTCTGAACACCTGTGTCAAGCGCTGCCAGAGTTATGCTGAAGATCGCTCGAGGAATTACGCAGTTAGATATTCTTCGAGAGAGCAGCGAATTCATGTAAAACTTCCCAAATATCCGAGACAGCTTGATCTGGTATGAAGGTGATTATTAAAAGTGATATTGGAGCAATCTTCAACGATAGGATGTGACTAAGGGACTAACCAATTGATCTGGTACTTGGTATCAGACGGTCTTCCTGCACAACTAGGAATGCGTTGTCCAAACCAATTTATAACAATCTATAGTCACGTTCTTCACATGCCGTCTGGGGTCTTCAAGTGCTCCTAGTATCCTTTTAAAGTGCCTCGTTTCCACAGACAGTAACGAGATTGCTGGCTGCAATCGTCTCCGTCCTCGATGCAGCTGCTGGTGACAAGCGCAAACGATGAGACGAGCTGAAAGTTTGTGTAAAAATGCACTGACAATCTACGATCGTGTAGCTGAAAGCGTGAAAATGCGCGACCGTGCTGGTATCTAGGTAATGGGTGGTCGCTGTCGAGGACGTGAGTCTTGGATAACGCGACTCTGGCATGGGTCGACGCTAATCCGCAAAAGCGATAGCTTTCTCTAGCACCACGAGCTATGGGTGGTGTGTGGCATCTTCCAAGGGGTTTTGCGCAGATCGCATACATTGCCTTTCCCCTCTACGATCACCACACTAGAGCCTTATCGCATGTCCGCCATAGCGATCATGCCATCGCTCCAAAATAAGACGCGACCAGGACAAGCGCGATAAGCATCATCTCAGCATCAACGACGCGGCCACACACCGGGGCATCCATTCTCGGCCTATGTACTCTAGGCCAACCCTCCGCCTTATACGCGTACGCTTAGTCTGGCTCATCCTAATAGGACAATCAAAAGTATCACGAGGAGAAGCAAAAAGGATGAGAAACGTATTTATCTGATGAGCCCATGCACTTTCCGCGGACCGCAGCGGCTTGCAAGGCTTCGAGTACGTGAGTGATGATCGCGCAAGTACAATGGCTGCAAGAAAGGGAGCGACCACGAGAACAACTGCACGCTGCTTCACGACGACCGTTGCCTCCATGAGCCATCACAATTACCAAGCAGCGCCAATGCTGTGATCTTCGGGCCGCCCAATACCCCGCGTTCTGGTAGATCCGGTTCGTGTCCATCCAACGTCTGGATTCGGACACGCGATCCTGAACCGGTTCCATGTATGTACTGGTCAGTTACAGCTTTTCGTCCTTCCGGTCGTGGCTGATCCCCTGTTTCGCACTTCATATGCATCATCCATTATATCCGGTTCAAATTCGCCGGAGGACTCAACAGAAGCTCTAGCTTGTATGACACTACCAAAAGCGGATTCAATCATCTAGATCATCATCTTGCTGTCATCAAAAGAATACGCACAAGATGAGAGACGCAATGCATTTTCGATTGCGCGATCTGAACTAGTAGCCCAGCACTGGACTGTCCGAACCATTACCGAGTCCGAACTCATAACACGACAAGATGCGCATACGTGATCGCGCCGACGACAGTGGCTGCGCTGTGCGGTTGCGTATGCCCGGTGTTGTACAGCATGCGGAGACGCTATGGAGAGCCGAAGAAGGAACATGAAAGCGTGTCAGCCACGTTACAGGTAATCTTTTGTTTCTTTTTTCCATGCGCCTTGCGTTCGTGTTCAATCTCCATACGCCACTGCTAGCTCTAGCAAAGACATCGTGATCGCTTGCCTTTAAGCTACGATCACGTGACCACAAACAGCGCAGCGGATCCGCTTTCTGCATATATACCTGGTATCCATTCTCATCGTCATCACCAATCGTCGTGTTCGTTACATCTTTCAAGCCTCCCACAGTCCAACACCGACGCCCATATCAACATTATGCCCGCCGCAACGCGTTCCCTCGAAACAATGGTTCTTCAAGCCCATCGCGCGAAGGGAGTGCGCTACCCGACGGCTTCTCAAAAGGAGTGCTTCAAGACTTGGTACTCGTATGCTCTTCGTCGGGGAGAGGCACAAAAGACAAGCCGGAAGGTTGTAGAGGCGCACGGAAGGCTACTTCAGCAGATCCGAGAAGAGGCGCCCGGTGGTAGGACTTACCTTTGATGAAGTACGTTATCGACTAATTAGACGTATCGGCGGAGAATTAACGTTGGCAGTGCGACCACTCAGCCCTTCGCGACCTGATACAGGAGGACAAAGAATTAAGTGCTGCGTAGTGCACCTACAGGATCGGGGCTCGGTTTTCCCTACCAAGGGCCATGGCCATACCCCCAAACAACCGTTCTGCTTTGCTACTCTACATTTTAATTACCGTCAAATGTAATTTTTTTTTCATTCCATGCCGCGAAGCGATTGTCATCCCCTCAGAGCTCAAAGCGCTTTCTTTGTCTGATTCTCAACTTCTACCTTTATCTGGAAGTCAGATCAGTACACATTTTTTTTCCTGATCCCGCTTATCTCGCGCGCCAGATTTTGCAACTCTCCGTCAGTTACAAGCAACTCTTGCTAACCTTCACATGTGAGACATGTTTCCACGTTGTATGTTTTTGCACCTACATGCAGCTTGTTGGGCTTCGTTACCCCCGTGCCCTTTTCACGAGGCTGCGATTCCGGCGAGACCTACAAGCAGTTTGACAGAGACAGCTGAGCTACAAGCGTTATCCAAAGCTGCGATCGAGCCCCTATTACATGAACAAGTAGTGAGGCGTCACGCCTGTGACGATTTCGAAGAAGGGTGCATCTGAAACTAAAAGAAAGGAAATAGATGACAAGAGGAGAGCGGGGAGTTCGCGACGATGGTGTCGGAGGTGGGCAGCTGCGCGTACGACATCGCCACAAGAGTTCTTCGAGTACGGCAATTCATCAACCGGTATTCAGGATACTGTCACCCGCCTCCCCATCAGCGAATAAGCAGCCCAAACAGTGCAAACCCTCCGTGCTGGCGGATCGCATACTGCATGATGGCCTATATCTGCTGAGCGAAGACGCGCATCCACACGCTTCGGGCCAGAGACTGGGACTACTGAAAACAAGCAGGTTATGCTTGGGTTGCATCGTTCGATCGAATTGGGTTTGCAACCGCAGGCATCGTCTTCGCTTTCTCTATACCTGGCCAGAAGTGCCCACTGAACTTCCGCCGTATCCGGGACAGCAGCCAGAGAGGAGAAAATAAGCATCTGTTACCCCTTACAAATTTGGTTGTCGCAAAGGGTGTACTGAAAACACACCCCGGATCATACGCCCCTCTGTTGTCTTGCTGTCAAACTTGACGGCGTGATGATTCCTTTGTTTTTCCACAACTTCTTTTTCGAACAGCAACCATACCTCCATGCGCACATGAGCTCTGAGCAGTACCAATCAGCAGAGCCAGCAAACGAATGGATCAAGATACGTGTTGGAGTACCCACAGGCGCATCGCATTGTGCGAATGGTCCATTGAGTTGTGACATACACGCGACCATCACTACCTAGGCAGACAACCATCGCCCGGGTGGATACCGCGGAAGATACTTAACAGTCTCATAACGCGGCTGCAAGCATGTTGGTTATCTCTCTCTTATTCAGGGCTGTGTTTTCATTCCGAGATCATCTCCGAATCAGCAACCCTTGAACAGCGGGTCGTTCCTGTCGAATGCAGCGCACTATCAGCTACTTGAGTCGGCATTGACCTCTAGTTGATAATCCTCATTACACACGGCAACGACGCGGTTTTTCCAGCTGATGAACGCAATACGGCTTCCTTCACTCTCATCGCTTAGATTCTGGGAGGTCAAGCCATACGAGTCCTAGGCCTATCCTGTGCAGGTTGTTCTTATCTTGCGGTAGTCAATAGAAGAGACGGGTATCACAAGTCGTGCGCACGATTGCCTAGCGCTAGCGGTTGTTCCTGCCTAGCACGCGAAATCGCATGTAGTCGGCTTCGCGGACTCCCACAATCGACAGCCCGCACACATACACCCACAATTGCGGCCACGAACAACTCGAACCTCCAGATCACGCTCCGTTACAACTTCAGGTGGATGCACTATTCTCTACCACGGCAGAGGCTCCGAGCTGTTTTCGAATCGCAACCAAACGGCGCTCAATCGTACCTTCAAAGTCCATAGCAGAATGGCGCCTCTTGTCGCTGCTTCCCGTGGCACAAGCCATGGAGTCAATCTCACCGACCTTCCAGCTGAGCTTGTATGTATGATCGTCGAGTTGCTGGGAAACGTGCGCGATGTCGGCTCGCTCCGCCTAGTATGTCGCAATCTGGTGCCTTCAGCCTACTTGTGGAGAACATACCATGTTATGCCGACTTCCGCGAGCCTCAAGCAGCTCTGGACCATCGGAACGACCCTGCATAGTCTGACGAGTAACGAAGCGGTCCGCAAATCCAATCCGGACTACATCCAAACTGTCGTCTTTGAAAATGTTTGGCCAACCCCTCCCGATGAGTTCGGTCTCAGCATCGAGACAGGTGATGAGAGCGTTGAACCCGAAGATGATAAGGTGGTGCGCTGTCCGGAGTACCTGCGCTACATAGATAAGCGTCACGCCGAGCGCGAGAATCCAGCGACAGGGCGCCTCCTGTCTGCTTGCATGAATCGACTCAACTATCTCGAAGAGATGGTCTTCAGCCCTGGCTTGCATGATTCCCGTCCACCGCCTCCTATTCCCGCCCTCCCGATTACAGAATTCCGTTACAACGTCTCGCTATACATCCCGGATGACACCACATTTCCACAATCAATGTGGGATTTTCGTGAACTCATGTGGGAGCCTCTTCGCGGAACAAACACATCTGGTGCGGAGCTTTTCGACGAAGCAATCGATGGAGCGTTGCGCAACCCGTACCGCAAGAAAGCGCTCAAGGTCCGAATCAACACACTGCATAGACGCGCCTTGTGGTCTGTTCCGGAAGCAGGCAAGCCTATCCCTGAGTCCCAGCTTCTTGCACGCAGTCTTCATATAACCTACTCTGGGTACAATATGTGGCATCCATCATCGATGAAGCTCGATCTTAGAGCACTGCATAGCCAGCGACTCGGAACTGCATCCCATTACCCAGCTATCGAAGATCTCAGCTTCAGTGGAGCCGAGCTAGGCAACAGTGGAGCTCTACACATGGGATATCTCGGATGGCCAGAAATGTCCCCCAACTGGTCGCGAGTCAAAAAGCTCCGTCTCACTAATTGCTGTTTCAGTCGCCAATCCGCGGTGTTTCTTGGAGCCCAGACATCTCATCTTCAATTACACAACGGTTACTGGCACTCGGACTCCATCCAGCAGTTTTGGACCGGTAGCAACCTCCGAAGCATCAAAGCATCTGGAGTCTTCGCGATCGAAGGTGTTGACAAACATTTGAACGGTGTCTGGATTATCGCTCAATGTCAAAGTGACGCGCGGAATATTGCAGCCGAGAATTGGGGGCCTTGTACCCAGCGCGTTTCTGGCCCGCTGGTACCGTTCGTACTGCCAGATGAAGTAGGGCGATACATGATGTTTGGGGGAGTTTTCCCATTCCCTAGCAATAAAATGTGGGCGAGTGATTGGAAGGTCTAGAGACTTTACCGTTACGTTCTGCTAAGCCAGGATCCACCAAATGTTCGCGGTTTAGCCTTCCATGCTTCAGACGCTATTGCCTTGTAAAGTCTTGTTATCTGGCCTTTATCGTCTCCCTGCACTTCCTGAATTCAGTGTGGTTGGATGCTCTAGAGGATCCGGTCGCACAGCGTTGTCAGATCGCATTAATCGCCAGTTTCCTTTGCATTTTTCGGTTTGTTTGAATTGGGGGCGAATCCGCTTTTGGCATCTCCGTCTCCAAGATCCCTTCCCCATCTGGCTGATAGTTTATCCGAGCTCTTCTTTTTGTTTTGTTTTTCATCCGGACGACATGCGCGCGTGAAACAAAATGGCGCAAAGGAGGTCGATGAGCATGTCTTCGCAGAACGGTATCGGCTTGCATCCGGACGAATTACACGTCCGTTCTGGAGTTGCTACATGACCCCTGGAATAAATGCATCTGCCATAATACTATTGTGTCACTTCCTCGGCATCCTTCCAACCTTATCGTCTTGGTCGTTCCATCTGGAATATTGGCGTTTTCTTCACTAGTTCGGGTTTTGGTTCCTATTTAGGATCTAGCCTCGATATCGACTGCAGACCCGCTCAAATCCTTCTCTGATGGTCGCAGTAAGGGTCATAGTAGACCCCTTGTGATCAGGAGTTCCAGAGGCGAGCTTAAGCGCAACATTGCCTATTGAGGCTCGGGAATCGAAATTTGAAGGGTAAGGCGGATAGAGACCTCAAGTGCGTGCCTCGGTAGGGCTTGTTCATTCTCAACGCGAGTTCAGGCCAGAACGCTGAAATGTAGCCAGTGCTATCTTCACATCATTGCAAAACATGTGCTGACTTACTAATTCTACCTTCGTTCTGCAGCATATCGTCTAGGCACGAGTGTGAAGCAGTTTAAGCGTACTCGAGTAGAAGACACCCCGAAAGAGCGGGGCGAAGCGAGCTGGTGCGAAGATGCCATTGGGTCATGGCCCTGACAGCACGTCATGCAGGTACCCACTAAGATGCGGGGTATGAATGCGCACTATGTCGTAAGGCCATACTCGCCGACATACATTCGATCATCCGTTCATGTCTAAACATTAATCCATAATTTTGCCTACTCTACCCACGCCCCAGTCGTACAATCTCACATTATTTAAGACCCCCTACTCCCTGGCTTCAAATTCTTCTTGTCTCTCAATTTCAACTGCAATCAAAGCCAAACGTACGAATCGATATAAAGCATCGCAGTACTACAACATTTAAAATGGCACCTCCATCTTTCCGTGACCTCCTGGGAATGCCAGCCTCCACCGCATCGACGAGCGATTCCGCCCTGATCATCATCGACGCCCAAAATGAATACGTACGTTTCTCCTTAAACCAAACTTCAGCATCTCCTGAATTGGACCTTGATCCAGTCTTCAATTCAATAGTCTTTCCGATCATGACCCTATTGCCTTCTCTGTCCCGACTTGTCCTCCATTCTTTCTGTCAATGAGCCCCGAACCTGTTCAATGGATGTTCTAGCGGCCTTGCTCACCTTTCCATCTCTATTAGAGCAAGATGCTAAAACTGCCAATGTTAGGCTTCCGGCAAACTCGCGGTGACCAACGCAGCCGCAAGTGGAAAGGCTATTGCCGACCTCCTGGCCAAATACCGCCAAGGCAACGGCAAGGTCATCCACATACTCCACCAGACACCCGAAGGCGCACCACTATTCACTCCGGGCACCACCCTCGCGGAGGAGTTCAACGAGCTAAAAGCGCAAGTAAGTAAGACGATCTACTGAGACACAATCGAATACTCCAAACAAAATCTCAGTATCTAACAAGGCCTTAGGACGGTGAAATCACTATTTGGAAGCAATTCCCTGGATCCTTTGAGCAAACCAACCTACACGACACATTGCAAAGCATGGGCATCAAGAAGCTTGTCATGACTGGCTACATGGCTCATGTTTGCGTGTCTACGACTGCGCGCGAGGCATTCCAAAAGGGCTACGAGGTGTTGTTGGTCGAGGATGGAATCGGCGACCGCGACATCCCCGGTGTCAAGGGCGATGAAGTGACTAGAGTCGCGCTGGCCGAGCTGGGGGATGTTTTCGGCACAGTTGTAAAGAGCTCAGACATCAATTAAGCGAGGGAAATGAGCAGCAATGTGGCAGAGCCAGGGGAGAACAAAGCCACGGGTTTCATAAGACACCAAAGAAATGGAACAATAACCCGGCCAAGCAAGACTCCTGAAAATGTGATGTCTCCTTCCCAAACTTCAACTCTCACGTCCCAACTCCTCTGAGTACGGTAACCATGTGGACGCACTTCACCCTCCCATCTTCGAACCTAATCTCATGACTATCCGGCCAAGCCCCCAGACTATCGAACCGACAGCTAATCTGCACGCTCGCGATCGTTTTGTCAATCACATAGCGTCTCATCCCATTCCGGTTCTGGCTTCCGCCTCTCGGCAAACTCGCTCCACACGGGTTCGTACACATACTCCCCTCCACTCTCTCACATTCGGTACCCCAAGGTATACTATCGGCGGCAGTGGTGTTGGTTCACATATCAAGATATGCGTCCCCGATGGATTTTAGGAGCGAACGCGATGGCTGGGAAGGGGTGGGGAGCGGCGTCCAGGTTTCAGCGCGGATGTAGGAAAGAGTTTCCGAAGCATCGAAGAACAGATCACCGGTACTCGCTGCGATTGTATCGATCTTTTTGATCGTTGACGGGGCGTTATTCATGCGCCTAATCTGTGTACTGACGACGTAGGGATCGGAGCCGGATGCACTGATCCACATGGTGTAGCTGGCGCATGCTACATTGTCGGCGGTTGAACGGCTCAAGTCGATGACGAAAGGTGTAGATAGCAGACCGTTCGTTATATTCGCCACCTTGTTGTTCTGAACGTATTCGAAGTCGATTAAGTCGAGCTTCAGTGTAGCTGGTTTGCCAGCTGCTTGGGCGGCGAGATAGGAATTCGCTGCTGCGAGTAGGCCTTCGGTCGTACATTTTGGGGCTGACGCTATGATGAGGTGCGATGCGGCAGAAATAGCTAGTGTTCCTTTCTTAAGAAACATCCTGCTCTTGGGTTGCTTTCTAAGTGATAGTTCGTTACGCCTAAATCAATGTATGGCTGAAGGGAGTCTAGTTGTGGGAGTCGCACTTCTCAAACGCTAGCCATGCGAACAATTGCATCAGGGCCAATTGCCGATATATTTTCCTCGAACGTCTTTTGCCGGGTAATTGACATCGCGCTGGGTATGGCCTCAGGTAGCTGCCCGTCATTGGCAAGGCTACAAGCGAAGCACTACTAGTATATTGACCCCATCGAACACCCGACATTCGGCACATATTCACATGATGATCATTGTTGTCATTGTGAGCTTTCGAATTGCACTAGGCTCGATCTACGGCGCTAACGATAGAAGGGTACTCGTGGACCATGGGGCGGGAAAGAAAACAAAGTGCATGCCTGTGCAAAAGCAAGTCCCAGAGTGCTCTCGCAACTTTCCCATCTGGCAGTTTGGCATAGTAGGTCATGAGATCAGCATTGCTTCCAAAATCCCATGTCGCAAAAAGAACACCCAACATCCAAGGTTGCCACTCCTCCAGGTTCCCAACCAAACACCATCGTTCCATCATGTTGCGCCATTGCCGCTACCCCAGCCTGCCAGCGCCCATATACCCCTAACGAGGACGTCCTCCCCTTCATGACCTCGCAAGCTCATCTTGCCCTTGTCAAGCTGATACCGCCTTAACTCCTCGTACACACCCACGAGGGTATCCTTCAGTCCATTATTCGGCTTACCCTTCCAGGTGCACCCGTTCCCGCCAATCTTCAAGCAGCACCTCTCCACTATCAGGTTCATAACCTCATGTCTCTTTGCTGGGTATGGTCGCGGGGTTGGGAAATGCGCGATACCTTGGCTGATGAAGACGGTATAAAGATGCAGCAAGTGGAAGTAGCGGGCTGATGTAAGTTGAGCAGCTTCAATGATAAAGTCCCAAGATATGTGTTCTTCTGTTATAGGAAGGCAAGTGTTCGCACGCCAAATGAGTCTGTTTGCGCGCGAACTCGTTGTTAGCCACTTGGGCAAGACTGCTCCTGCGCTGGCCATCAAACGCGCAAGTCGTACTAGTGGAACCGCGAGACCCGTCGCTAGATTCGGTCTACCCAAAGAATCCCAGGACGCAGCAACAAGATTATAACAATCCAGAATCGCGTCTTGATTCCTGTCGGCGACAGGCCTGGCGCTGCGTGAAGCGCTGATGAGCGCGGGAATAACGGCTTGGTCGAGAATCGACGTCACAGTGAAGGATCCTGTGGGATGTCGTTGCCAGAGTATTTGCAGACCTGACCACATCTTCATCATAAAGGCGTGGAGTCGCTCAGGCGGCTGGTCGCACAGCGCCTTCCATATTGTCGGTATGTCGAATGCTCCGCGAGGGTTCGGCTTTGGCACCAGAACATATCGACAAGTTGGGCATGCATTCGTATTCCCTTGGCCGCCCTTGAGCCATTTTCTTATGCAGCCATGACCAAATATGTGCTTGCACGGGAGAGCAACTGGCTGATGCGTGGCGCTAAAGTGCTCGGTGCAAATACTGCACCTATCGGCTGGGTGAAGCTGCGTGTTCAGAAATTTCTCCATGGGTGCTCTCCTGGCAGCTGGGGGTTGCATGGTGGATCGAAAGAGGAAGCGGATAGCCCGCAAGGTATTGGAGTGAGGCGACGACATGTTTGTGAATACGCACCGGGCGTGAAGAACTGATTGCAGTAAATGGAGTGATTGTGAAGGGACAAAGGCGCGAAGTTTGCGACTCCAACGATGCGGTTGCGTTTGGACTCGAAGGCTGCAACTACGCCTGTATCGATCTTATAAACACGATTTTCTGCTGACGTTTACATACGATCAGTGTCAATTTCTAGTGTTTGCGCTGCGCAGGGTCTCTGTTGGATGTGGTCAAGTTCTGGTAGCCGGGTACTGACAACGCCGTTGCTATGCTAGTTGAACGAGGGAGCGGCGCCAATATGTATAGCCTAAAGTGTATCAAAGTATTTCCATCATACCACGCAACAACAGTACTGAAAGCAGTGCTCACGTGACAAGCACACACTATGTACAGTCATTATTCTCTCGTCAACGCATGCTGTCGGGGATGAAGACAGTGACGCTCAATGATGTGGTGTGGCCAAAATCGCATGTTTAGCAATGTCGCACCGACAAAAATCAGCAACCCAAGCGGCAACAGTTGCTATCAAAGAACCGAGCAGGAAAAATGGCACTGTCAGTCATGCGTACTTTGGGATCCGACGGTTAACCTCTTGTCACTTCGAGATTATTTCCGCGTTAATCATCGCAGTGAAAGTAACGTAGACGGTGATACAAGCCGCCCGCCTATCGGATATTCACGCTCATCTCGATTGTAGTGAAGGTGTAGTAAGTTCGAGCATGCCTGCTGAACATCTATTCGTCATTGAGGGTGTTAGCCTATGCCCCGCAGAATGTGTGGAGAGGACTCGGGCGCTACCGCTGAACGACCATCGTTCAGTCATAAGTGACACTTCCTGCATGATCACATTTCCATAGCCAACACGAAGAGACGTGGCAGTGATGTCCCAGCCCCGGCTCCGAGACAATTGCAAGGTCCATATGTTCATCGTTGAGTGTTGGGGGTGCGCTTTCCTTTTCCTCTTATCTTCTCGCGACTTCTACAGGTTCATGACCGTCTTGGCGAAGAAGAAATCCGGGAGGCTAACGGGAAGGCTTACGAATCTGCAATGTGCTTTTTCTCCCGTCGTTGTCTGTGACAGTGAGAATCGTACAAGCTTTGCGAAGGTCCTACCAGACGACTGCACATCGCATGCGAACTAAAGCGTTATCAAGCGACTTGGTAGGGTATCTACCGACCCCTCGCTCATTCTTTACTTGGTGTTGATTGTGCGAAATTGATTGGGGAGGGTTCTCGACGCGTCTCACCAGAGAGCTTGATCGTCTCTGGAATGCGATGGTTTCGACAACAATTCTTTTTGACGTGACATGTGCATGCTCCACATCTGCAAAAAACCGTTCCGCAGAATTGTGAATACTAAAACTGCAGTGAGAGTCGCAGCGCCATTTAGATTGTTGAGACGCAGGGTGGATTCTGGGAGCGGCCCAAAAGCCGCATCCAGAGTAGACCAGGATGAGACGAGTCTACTCTCTACAGGACCTGATCTCTTGTATTGTGAAACCTGCAAGCGCAGTGCTGCATGATGAACAGTCCTTTTTCGCATGCCGCTTGAGGGCGCGTGGAAGAGTTGGCAGCGGATGAAGGGAGGCCCTGCGCGATGAGGAGCTCTACCGATAGCCCATGGCAGAAGCGTGTAAAAAGCGGCGTAATCGGAGATAGGGCCATCACAACGATTGAGGACACGTGAACGCAGCCCAGAAACAAAGATTGAGGAAGTATTTGGGTGTGGTGGGCAAAGCGATGGGCAGAGTGATGGCGGCAAGCCTCCAGTGACTGACGAGACGTGTGACTAGCTATATTGGTCTTAGCGTGTCTATGACGACGTGACGGTCTCTTCATCACACATCGCTGACACCGACATAATTCAATCTTCCCGAGCACCGAATTGACCAGTATCTTAACGAAAGCTGGCAATGCATGGGCACAAAATTTCCAGAGTAGGGCAGCTCCACTTTCTGGTCTACGCCTACATTTCCCACCTGTATAATGACTAGGGAATAAGCTCAATACGCTTCGACAAACCAGAGGTTCTATGTTCCCATCTAAATGATTAGCATCATGCCGCTCATTTTAGCTTATCGTGACATGTTCTCACTAGTTCATATCAACCGTGAACGATACAGAGGTACGTTTTCATCGTGTCAAGACACCATCAGATGTCTCACGAACTTCCACCGAAGTTTCATACCATCCACACGCTGAGCCCCCTCCCCAGAAACACTTACCCCATCTACAATATAGTCCGTCCCCCATGCTCTCCCACCAAATCCCCCCTCACCCTCTCAATCCCACGAATCCGAAACGCCCTCTCAACACAACACAGCACCTCCCTCTCCGATATCATCCTCTTAATCCCATTCCGACATGGCCCGCGATACCAGGCCAACTGGCCCCCCTTCCTAACCTCTTTCCCGTCTTCATCGAGCTTAGTAGCTAGGATACTATCTCCGCTCCACTCGACCAGGTAGTGTGCCTCCAGCGGCGCGGCAGTGCACACGTTGCCGCGGGAGAGGCAGCTGCAGCGGATAGCAGCGGAGATGAGGGAGGCGGAGATGTCGAAGGTTATTGTTTCGGTTATGGAGGGCGTGGGTGGGTAAGGTTTGTCACGAGATGGGGGAAGGAAGTAGGGGGTTACGAGGGCGGTTAGGGCTAGGGTGCGGGAGGAGGGGAGGAGGGGTAATGTGAGCTTGTTGAGTAGGGCTTGCATTGTGATTGCGATGGGGCTAATCAGGTTTCTTTTTGGGGACTACGGGAAGAAGTGTTTATTAAGGCAAGAGAGATTTATTGGGGAGTGCAAGCATTATAGGGGGACTTTTCGTACGCTGTGGATTAATTGAGGTGAGGGCTGTCTTTGTGATTTCACTACCATGTCTTGGTCGCTCTGTCACAATGCTCATCATGGAAACCGATTCACAATCTAGCCTCCGACTATTTGTCGGACACATGTTATCTTTTGAGGTCGGTAGATACGTGCTTGATCAAGATCACGATGCTTGCTATTGCTACTGCTGCTGCTACGCATACTGCATCGTCCAGATCCTATCGTATGCGCGAATCAGGTATACAAAGATTGCCAAAACCAAGCCTCCCAACCTCATAACACACGCGTATAACAT
>QXCR01000188.1:0-49855 GCA_004380135.1 Stemphylium vesicarium
CCGAGAGTCACTTGTGTCGATGGAAGGGGAATGAGGTGTGTGAGAAAGGATGTGCCTAGCTCGCCTGCGCCGAGGAGGAGGATCTTCTTTGGGCTTGACATGGTTGTACGAAGGAGTACGGCGTCCATGGGCGGCGACGAGAGCATACTTGGGGAAGGAATGCGAGTGTATAGAAAAGCTGGGGACGCGGCGTTATGGTGGAAGAGCGGTGGTAAGAAGAGTAGAGAAGAGGTGAGGAGAAGAGAAGAGAAGGGAAGAGAGGAATATCAGGACATATGAGATTTTGGTATTCATACACATATACAAAACACAAGATTGCTGACCACATCAAGTGGGCGGGCTCTTCGGCGGGATCTTCTAAAAAGGGGATAATCATTTTAGAACATGGAACGCACCAACAAGCATATTTTCCTCGGTCTAAGCGCTGAAAAGTACTCTCATTCCCTTGTTCTAAAGTCGCAAACCATGCAACCAACTTAGAAGTTCATCAAATCTGCATTTTTTGTTAGCATAACCCCTCTGACTTGGGTTTCAATCTTGCACTTACCTCGTCCAAAAAGCGCTCGCTTAGTCCAATCCATAGCAAGCAAGCACCTTGTCCTCAGACTGACGCTCTGCGCAAAGTACACACCTCTCCAGAGGTACACAGCCAACAAGCCACCGCTGATGCCATAGCCGTTGTAGTCGAAAATAGCCGCGTTACCAATGTACGCGAGGGAGCCTAGATGCTTGTACTCAAACGCCTTGTAGACGGCATCGTCCAGGTCGCCGTAGTCGACATTGTTCATAGCCATGCCGGGCGCGGCTTGAGCGATCTTGTTGAATTTGCGGCCGAGGTACTCGCCCTGCTGGTTAGCGCGCTGGGCAGTGGCAGGGAGGGAAGTAAGCTTGGAGTCGATCTGGAAGAGAAGCTCTCTAAGCTCGCCGAAATCCAGGGTGCCGGACTTGTCCTTGTCGTACTGCTCGAAGAGCTTGTCGAGGCGGCGGAGATGGTTGGCTGCTTGGGGGAATCGCTGCTTGACGCGCTTGGCGATGCCGCGCCAGTCTGTGTAGGAGATTTGGAGTTTCTCGGGGTCCTTGCCCTTCTCCCATGCCGTGGTGCGGAGGAAGTTTACAATGTGGTCCGAGACGTTGTTTTGGACGGTTGCGCAGTCACCGATGGCGTAGACGTCACCGAGGGGTGAGCCATTCAGGCGGAGATGCGTATCGGTTTCTAGAGCATGTTTGTTGTTTTGGCCGTCGAGTTTAGCAGCGAGGCGCTTGCAAAAGTCGGTTTGAGCGACACCAGTAGACCAAAGACAGAATCCCATGGGAATTTCCTTGGTGACAACCTTGCCGTTTTCGTCTTTTTGGGAGAAGAGAATCTTGTCAGATTGCACCTCCTTGACACGCGAGTTGGTGAGAATATCAACCGAATCGTGTGCGAAACGCTGTTCGGCGTATTGGGATAGGGCTTCTTCGTAGGTGTTTAGGATGTGGCTGCGAGACTGGATGACGTGGACGGAGATTTCGTTGCGCAACAGCCTAGGATAGAGCTTGCAAAGATCCTCATTGAGCATGTCGAACAGCTCAGCCGCAAATTCGACTCCAGTTGGTCCACCACCGCAAACCACAAAAGACAAAAGCCTTCGCCTTTCCTCGTCCGTCGTTGTCGGCAGGCATGCGCCCTCAAGGTTCTTGACTACCTGGTTGCGGATAATCCTAGCATCGCTGATATCCTTGAGGAAATGACAGTGTTCCAAGCCCTTGACGCCGTGCGAGTTTGAGACTGATCCGACACCAATCACCAGCTTATCATATGGTACATAGAAGCGTTGTTCCACGCCATGGGCATCTGTAGCTGAGCACTCGATGAGCTTCTCCGAGAACTCTACATCTTCGGCCTTTGCTTTAAGGAAATGCCCGCGCACCCTTCTGACGATTCTCCGGACGGGTTCGACGAGTGATCGCAGTTCCAGTGTGCCTACAGTGGCAGACGGCAGCATTGGTGTGAAGAGGAAGGTATTCGACGGCGATATGACGGTGACATGGTAGTCGTCTTCATTCAACTGCTTCAAAAGCGCCACGCTGCCCCATCCCGTACCCAATATGACCAGCTTCGGCTTGTGCTTGAGTTCCTTATTCTCTGGGCTTTCGTCGTCGTCGACAAAGTGGTTGGCAATTGGCAGGTTTTTCGGTCCACCCCTAGGTGGGTTCAAGGCAAGTTCTGATACAGGCAGATCCTCAGTAATTGGGTCCTCGTTGTATGTGTAGGCGTCGTAGACGAAGAATGCGACGACAAGCACGCCGCTCACCAGGACAAAGGAGCCAAGCGTTGTCGCTGTCCTGTACGCAAATCGCCCAAGCCGTGACCGTGGCGCAGGGAGTGGCTTTGAAGAGGCGGTCCGTATCGCGGTGGAGGCGGGGTATTGCTTGCTCAACGGTGAGGCTTGTAGGGTAGCGCGTCTCGATGCGGATGATAAGCTTCTGGTCGAGGACGAGGCGCGGAATTGGGACGTCAGGGTTCGAGGTAATCTCCTGCAAAGCATAGAAGCTCTGGAAGTGGCATTGTAGCCGCGCGATAGCGACGCGGCCTGTCGTGGCAGCATTGCGGAGTGTCGGAGCTGCAGCGATGCAGCTGGGAGCGGGAATGAAAGCCGGAGCTCAGGGAGGTGGTGGGTAGAATATGTCTACAGCAGGAATGCCAGCAATTGACCAACAATTACAGAATTAAAGTTGGGGTATCATAGGAAAGGACAAGCGAATGTAGGATGAATATGTCACGGCTGCGTGGAAGACGGCTAGGGACGCTGGGAAGCGCGGAAATGTTCGTCGGATACTCAGGGTTACGTCACCATCACAGACGCCAGATGCTTGAAATCGGAGCTTGACGACCATTCATGCCGAGCGCGCCGTCAAGCCACACAAGCTTCGCCTGGCCCCTGTCAGACACGCGTGCTCGTAACGTGCTTCCGCACATTCCGATGGGCTTTTGCACATCATGCATCATCATAGTGACAATACGCTGTGGGTATACAAAAGACGATAGACACGCCTACAAGCATCATCCCCGTCATTCACAGGAACATTTCCGGGCACCGAGCATCCAGCACATTGATCAAGGACGTGTTTCTGTCGTACAACAATATCACCATGTTCATGTCTGGCTATGTATGCGTACCTCCTAATGCGTATATACATCTCTAGTTTCATCTATCCCATGTCCTCTAACATGACCATACACCGACTGTGCCGTCCTTGCGTCCTTCTATAAGATATCCATCCTTGATTCTGACGTGTTCGATGGTGGAATACTTCGTTGTGTCGTTTTCGTCAGCACCAGGTCCACAGTTCCAGTGTCTTCCGTCCGTCTTGTCGTAAACCTTGACCACGTCCTCGCCGGCTGCAGTAACGATGCGGCGTGAGTCGAACATCATACTGGTAACGGCGTGGTCGTAAGCGTAGGCGTCGGCGATGGCGCCAGTTCGGAGATCCCAGATCTAAGCCATGTTAGTTGGTGAAGCGTGTGAAGAGGTAGATTAAACTTACGCGAATGCTCCTGTCGGCACTACCAGTGACAAGATGAACGTCGTCGAATTGGAGAGCAGTAACAGGACCCGTGTGGCCGACAAGACTTCGATGCACCTGCCCGCTTCGCAGATCCCATAGACGGACCATGCCATCTGCGGTACCGCAAGCCAGAGCGGCGTCGAAGACTTGGATGGCTCCTACAAAATCGGCGGCAGCGTCGGTGGTGCGTCCGGTCTGTTTCCATGCCGAGTTGGTGGTGTTTGCGGCTGTTGCTTGAGCAGCGGCCCAGAGAACATCCAACGTCTGCACGCATCGTCCCTTGACCAGATCCCATTGCCTGAGCGTCTTGTCCGAAGAGCCAGAAACCAATGTGTCGCCGCGGAAATGGAGCGCAGTGACTTCGTCGACGTGTGACTCGAGAGAAAACATGGGGCAGTCTTGCATGCTAGTCGCTGGAGGCGCAGGGGGTGCGTCTTCCGAGTTTTCGAATGCCAGACCATCCTCACTTTCTGAATCTTGTTTGTTTATCCGGTTGTCCATGGGCGCGTACTCGGCTCGGCTCAGGTCCCATAGTCGTATCGAAGCGTCCATTGAACCGGTGGCGACAATGTTATCCTCGACCTGTAGACAGCGCACCGAAGATAGATGGCCCTCTAGCTGTCCTATGCACCTTCCAGCACTGAGATCCCATACACGTACCGTGTCGTCGAGGGCAGCTGTGACCATCATGCCCCATGGCGCGTCAAAGTCCATGGCTGTGATGGACTCCATGTGCGCTGGTAGCTCCTTGATCTTGGACCCCGACTGGAGATGTTCGTGGAGGACGGGCATGGACATGCGCTTGGAAAGTCGTTTCGCCTTGCCCTTGGTCTTGGGCGATGAAGGTATCTTCTGGTATATTGACTCGGACATGAACTCGCTCTTGCCTTCTGACTGCTCCTCGCTTGTCTGCGAGCCTGCAGTCTTGGGGGCCAGGGCAGCCTCGTCGTCCAGCTCTTCTTGCAGGTCCTCGATCTGGTTGTCCACGGTCAACAGATCCTGCTCGAGCTCGCCCTCTTCGAGTTCGAGCCCCGCCAGACGGTCGAGCACCATCTTGCGCATCGTGTTGAGGTTCACAATCTTGTTGTCAATCTCGTGAATCTCGGCCACGCACATGTGTTTCCGCACTCCCATCATCTCCAACCGGTGGCCCATGCTGTTCCGTTGGCTCCTCAGCTTGCGCATCGACGGCGGTACATTGGGGTCCTCGTCCTCTACCCCGCCACCGATGAGGCGCTGCCCCCTCGCATTGTGGCTGCCATTTTTGCGCGGGTTGCTGTCGGGCTTGTCGGGCAACGAGGCCTCGAAGCCCTGGAACAGCGAAAACTCGCTGCTGTCCTCGGGAATGTTGGAGAGCAGGTCGTTCGGGATGTAGGACAGGGCGCGTTGCTGAATCTCGGGCACGGATATTCGCGAGCGCACAATCTCGCGGGGTGTGGTCTGGGCGAAAGAAAAGACGGATCGCTGCATCAAGGGCCGCCGAAGCTCGCGATGAAGCTCCCCGATAGCGTTCTGGTAGTGTTGGGTCACGCCCTCGGCGCCAATCAAGCTGCCTGCGGTCGCCGTGACTTTTTTACCAAAAGCTTGCAGATGGCGGGTCTAGCGAGCATTAGCATCACTCTGTGTGCGGTATTGGAAATTGCGGTGGGGCTACATCTGGCAGAGAGTCTATAAAGCTCCCTTCGTCATCGTCGTGCTGCTGTGAAAATCTCGGTGGGCGCGGACTTGTGGATCTCCCGCGGCCTGGTGATCCATTGCGGGCGGTTGACGAGGCCATCCGAGCGCTGGGTGATGGAGGGGCGACGGCGGCGGGACGGGCAGGTCGAGCAATCGCGGTGTCAAAGCCCTCTTATGTCATCATCTATAATATTGCTCGCGTGCGCATGTGGAGGGCCAATAGGCGGTGAGGCGCGTCGTGGTGGTGGTAGTGCTGCTGCTGCTGCTGCTGCGGTTGCGGGACAGGGCAGGCAGTCTTGGACGTCGAGCGTGTTGTTCAACGCACGAGGGTGGAGCTTACCCGTCGGCAGTACATCTGCGTCATCCGCCGAAGCTCAGCGCCGATGGTCGGGTTCTGACTGTTCCGTCACGGTCAGCGGCCACGCGCGCCGTCAGAAATGGCTGCACAACACCATTCACACGTTGATACTCGAAATTGCGGGGCAGCGGATACAACATGGACGCTGCAATTGACCTCTCCGACGCTTCCAAGGCGCTTGACCTTGCCAACATCCGCTTCCAGCTCATGTACCTCGTGCTCCATTCATCGCGCCTGAGTCAAACTGATCGTGGACAGTCGTCTGGAGGACACAATCACCTTTCACCTGATAGAGCGCGTCCAGTTCCCCCTGAACAAGACCATCTACGTCCCCGGCGGCGTCGACATTGGCGAGCCCAACACCAGCCTGTTTGACTGGATGCTCCGTGAGCAGGAGCGCCTACAGTCCCTCGTGCGCCGCTACCAGTCCCCCGACGAGTACCCCTTCTTCCCCCAAGTCCTCCAAGAGCCTATTCTCAAGCCCATCAACTACCCGCAAATACTGCACGCCAACAATGTCAACGTGAACGCCCAGCTCAAGGACTGCTACATCAAGCACATCCTACCCGCAGCATGTCTGCAAACAGACCGCGAAGATAGGGGCGAGTCGCAGGAGAACTACGGCTCCTCAGCGACGTGCGATGTCTTGACCATTCAGGCTCTCTCGCGAAGGATACACTTTGGCAAGTTTGTCGCCGAGGCCAAGTTCCAGCAAGAGACGGAGCGCTTCATCAAGTTGATCAAGGACGAGGATCGAAAGGGCATCGACGAGGCCATTACAAATGCTGCCGTTGAGAAGAAGGTGTTGGAGAGGTTGAGACTGAAGGCGAAGACCTATGGCACTGATCCCGATCTTGGCGCCAATGGCTCATCCAAGGTCAATGCCGATGCCGTCGTTGGAATGTACAAGGTGCGTTCAACTGGACTCACGATATATGGCTGTACTAACTCTTCACAACAGGACTGGGTCATCCCACTCACCAAAGAAGTCGAAGTGGAATACCTGATGCAAAGGCTAAAGGGAACACAATGGGAGTAGATTGCACACAATTTGTGGCAGTCTATCAACTCGGCCATCGCCAACATACATACCCTGAGCTGCTTGTGTGCTTAGAAAATAGACCTCGATACCCTCCACCGGCTGCCCCTTGATAACCATCATCCATCCATACCATCCAGAATACTCCTGCAAAGTTGCCTAGGTCACATTGTAGAGCTTCAGAACATGGGTATTCTTATCCATGCCACGTGCGTCCCTCTCCAAATGGCCCAAAGCTTTCTTCATTCTCTTGTTCCGCGTGCGATGACTGAACCAGTACCGCCACAGCCCATGACCTGCAGCACTCATCTGCAGCGCCATAGTCGTCATGGTCCCAGAGAGATACAGCAAAGCAGGAAAAGTATCATGGTCTCCGATGAGGCATTCGAAGATTATAAAACCAATTGCGAGACCTGTGAACACACACCACCGCTGGTAGGCGTCGTTTCGATTGATGTGATACGCGGCCAACCCTGCCCAGACATATCCTATAATAGCCAAGGCCAAGAACCATGGCTGCTGCGTCAGACGGACCGGTAACCAACTGAGAGGAGTTGCTGCTTTAGAGTTGTTGCCTTTTTCGTATACGTCCATTGCATGGAGGCACTGGAGTTGACCACAGATGATGAGCCACGCGACCCAGAATTTTGAGTGCTCCGCATTCAACAAAACGATACCATACGTAGAAGCAAGATTACTCTTCCAGTGCGGCTTTGCCTCTATGACACCGTGTTTGCGGAACACGGTGTCAAAGCCTCGTAGCAATTCGATCAGCGTTGTGGCAGCCTCTCCCTCGATGACCCATATCAGCGGCTTCGTGGCCCGACCAATGTTTCCGCGCTCCTGGAATACGTCCTCGATTAGATTAGTGAGATTTTTTGGATTGTTGGAGCATTTCTTCTTCCTGTATGACTCAATCTGCCCAAGATAGCTGTAGTCATATACACACGATGTCGGGTATCTTTCGGCCTGCTGGTAGTAACCTGATAGCCCCTCCGGAGGTTCGTATACGTAAACGACGTCGACAGCCTCGTCGTTTGCAGCCTCAAGTGCAGAAGGGGAGGGTGGCGTAGTGGGAGCATCGGCCATTTCTTTTTCGTCTTTGAGTGTATCTGTCATATTGCCAAGAGGAGATGGCGGGGTAGTGGGAGTCTCGATAATCCCCTTTTCATCTTTGAGCGTGTCTGCCATGTTGCTAAGAGGGGCGTTGCCCAAACGTGATTGAAGTGACTTTGTCGTACCCGTGCAATTTAGACACAAGAAGAAGATCTAGCCTAGGTTTCCTTTCACCTAGTGTGAAGATGAAGTCGGAAGGTTAGTTAGGGCTAGTGCTGGAGTGCCCTTACCTATCGGCTCCCCGCAGGGTGTCAGTGTATGTTGGCCCCTACGTCATCCAGCTCATGTGGTACGCCTTGCAGAAGCAACGGTGAGAGCCAATGGCACGACCACAGAACCTGCAACTATAGCCGTCTTAGCCGACCCAGATTGGGATGCCTGAATGAGTGCTTTGCATGATCTCTTCTATTTGCTGGTACTATTTTCCTGCTTCGGAACCTCGCGCATTGCTTGCTTGGCACAGGCCGCTAGCTCCGCCAGCAAAGGAAGGATCACTGCACGAAGAGCGCAAGCGAGTCTCCTTTCGATTCTCTTCAAAAAAACTTGAAGATCGCTTTGGGCCTTCGAACAAAGTCAGAAAATCAGAGACATTAGCCTTCTTTCGTAAAAGCTGCTGATCTCACATAGTGAGTCGTGGTTCATGCAAATTCAGGTTGCGGCAGAAATCCATAGCAGAATGTCCATGACCGTGACTATATCGTCCTTTTCAGGCTGATTCAGGGTTCTTGCTCGTCCATTGCCTCCAGTCTCGTCCGGACCATGCTTGGATTCGACTGTCCCTCCTCATCGGTCCAGCAACGCAGAACCTCTTCTCGCATGATCCTGCGAGGTGCCCTTTTGCCTGTGAAGAGTTCAAATTGCGCGAAGCCCTGCTCGGGCAACAGGTCGAGGCCATCCAAGCAGATCCAAGACGCCGGCGCTTCGTCACGGACTTGTCTCGTCAGAGGTGTGTTCAGAGTGAGGTAGGCAAGCTCAATGACGACTCCACCAGAAGACGACTGCATCCAATGCGTAGGCAGAGTAAAATCTGGCGAAGGCTCGTTGCCGATGGGATGCGTGGGGATGCAGGATACGATGACGGTTGCGGGTCGGAGGTCAACGGGCCAGGCTGAATCTCGGGAGGCGAGTATGCGGAAGGTAGGTTGCGAGCCTTGAACAAAAGAGGGAAAGAGCGTGGCAGCGGTCGGACTCGCAGCTACCTGAGCAAAGTATGTGACGAGCTTTTGCGCGTTCTCAATAGTTCGGTTGAAGATGACAATGTTTTTGATGCCGAGCTGTAGCATCGCGTAGACTGCGGCACGCGCCATTCCTCCAGCTCCAATGATCAGGCCAGAAGTTGTGTTCGGGCGTATAGCGTTGGCGGGGGATAGGCCTCGTCGAATACAAGACCGGATGCCTATCCAGTCGGTATTATCACCGAACAACGCTTTGATGGGTCCAGATTGATTGCGCTCTTGGTAAAGATCAATGCCATCGGCGTCTGGTACACTGCCATCGGCGTTGAGGTGTCGGATCGGAATCAGCGTGTTGATTGCCCCGATCGCTCGAGCGTGTCGACTGATTGCATGTGTAAGAGCAATGGAATCGCGCTTGAACGGTTGGGACACTGCTGTGCCACCGAAATTTGGTTGTCGTAATAGGTGTTCTATGCTCTCATGCATGTCTGCAGTTTCAAGCCGGTTGAAGTGGTGTGGCATGCCACATGCTCGATAGGCTGCATTATGCATCGCAGGACTAAGACTGTAGCCTGCCGCAGCACCAATGATGTAAAACTCCATGGGATCGTATGTAAACGAGGCATATAATATGTGCGTAGCTTCGGTGACGGTAAGCCATGAGGTTTCAGGATTCTTTTGTGCTCTAGCTTCGAACGTTGCGCTTTTTCTCAGCTTCTCTGGTATGACTGGGGTAAGAACCTGGTTAAAGCAGGCAGAGCGGCGCCCAGCCCGCCCAGTATTGTAACATATCATTGGTATCCTCAGAGACTTAGCGTAGATTGTGTTACGAAACGATTGAATAGCGGCGTTATCGTCCATGAAATTGGCTGGGCGGGTAAAGCGTACAAGGCTGCAGCCTAGCCGCATCGCTGTGTCATACTTCTCAAGCCAGAACACATCGTACCAGTCCATTGAGGCGTGAAGATGGCCTATTATCTTTGTTGAGCCTCGAGAGGCAACGATGGCTCGTATCAGCTCTTCGTCCATAGTCAGATCGACTGTTGCAAACTCCGGTGCCATCCGTAGACCGTGCCATAGACTTGCAAGATAGGATGTCGCAGAATAGTTGGGGTTCGTTGAGGTTGGCATGACATGATAGATGATCGGGGTGACCGTACTCCTGCGGACCCTGAATATGCTCTTACTGATATCCTCCGCGTAGCTTGCTGTGAGTTGCCTAGGCTCAACGACTATCTCAAACGCGTCGCAACCAAATTCCAACTCTTCAATGTCAACATCCTCGGGAGTAAGATCCGAAAGCTGCACCTGCACAGCGCATGTGTAATTCCTCAGCTCAAGATCGACGTACGACAGTGGAAAGTGCCCTGGGTCCAACGTCGGCGCGTCGCTTTTTATCTTACTGTGTGTGTTTTTTTGCGACAGGATAAGGGCCAGAAATTTGAAAAAGGTCCTCTCAGCTCTTTTCAGCGTCAGAAAAGCTGGCACAGAGCGCTGATGTGCAGGTGCGACGGAAAGATGTTGCGCATTCGTCTCGGAGATGTTGTAAAACTCGTAATTAGAACACCGTCGGAAGACCGGAGTACTGAGTGTGAGTAGTTCTCGGACCTTCGATTCATCAATTTCCAGATATTCATGCACGCTGCGAAAGTCACGTGTAATATGAATGACGGGATGCGACGCAGAGAATTCGCGTAACAAAGCTTGACTGTTGTTGTCTAGAGGAAAGCCTCCGTTGCAGACAATGATTGCTCCTTTGCTGTAGATCTGCAGTGCATCGCGTAGGATCTCCTCCTGCCGAAGGCTGCGGTTGGAAGATCCAAACTGTTTCCGGTACGCTGCTGTTGAGAAACCTGTCGCAGTTCGAAAGATGCTCTCCATATCGATAACTCTTCGCTGACAGGCGACCGAAGCCATCATAGCCAATGTCGCTTTTCCCGTGCCATGCATTCCAATGAGAACAATCGATGCCCTGGAGTCGAATACTCGCCGGCATTCGTACTGCGAAGGTACCGGTGTAGACCTTGCCGAATTCGGTAAACTTCGTTGTTTAGATGCAGGCGGAGACGGCGTGGGTAGCGAAGCGCACCCATCTCTCGCCCTGCCTTCCGTATTCATCGTCGCAAATGAGCGTTTCGTACCGGCTGTCACGGTAGACATGGTTTTCGGATTCAAATCGCCGCTTGGTAGTCTGCAGGTGTGGATGGCTTGAGGCAACGCATCGTGTTGGCAGCCACCGGTGCCTTAGCGAACCACGTGATGGCGGCGCTCCCCGCTTTTCACCAGGATAAATCTTTATCCTGCGACGGCGACGCTTCCCCAGCTCTCTCCACCCAGCGATAGTCGGCCTGCTACATGGCTTCCTCGGTAAGCAGCCTGATGAAAATATGCTTCAATACCCGGCGTCCGAACGAGCATCAATCTCTTCTGTTGGTTAGGTTCCATGAGGCCGTGCTATTACACCTAGGTAATCCCTTCGCTGCGGAGGAGCAGGAGGATCTATGCCGTCGCAAAACCAAGACAAGCGCCGCATGGCCTCACAAGATGTTCCGGTAAAACGATTTCGAGTCTCGAGAGCTTGCGACCAATGTCGTACCGCCCGAGAGAAATGCGACGGAAACCAGCCTACCTGCTCGCCGTGTTTGGACACAAGGCGCGCCTGCACCTACACTTCAAACCCAAAAAAACGAGGCTTGCAACCTGGATATATCCGCGGCCTGGAGATGACATTGGCATTCGTCTTTCAGCAAAATGCTGAGATGGAATCTATGGTTTACGATCAATTAACACAGAAAAACACGGTCCTGCTTGCACGGGGTACCAAGGACTCAAATCGGTTATATAAGAGCTGGACCAAGAGCAGATATTGCCGCGATATCATCAAAGCTCTGGCTGGGGAACAGATAGGTGTGGAGGAAGATAGACCACCAAGTTCCGACGGAGACAGCGAGATCGATACCGAGGATGCGACCCTCCTTCAAATGACCCCCAAGACTCAGTCGCACCAGTCGGTAAGAGAGTACATGAGATAAAATCGGTATATATTGACATTGACAGACTTCGTGGGCCAGCGATCCAAGCCATGCGCCGCAAGAAGCGGCAGGACCCTCGTTATCGGAGCTTCGGCCTCCAGATATGCAGCAGCCTGGGCCTCGCTCAGCGCTCACGCCACTACCCACGGACTGCTGGAAGCTATTCGATACATATTGCACATACACGCAGTGCTGGCTACCAATTGCAAACAAATTGGAAATTCTCAAGTTGTCCTACTCATACCCGGAGCGAGGCCTGGAATTATCCGCCGACATGCCCAATTCGGGGAGTCACGCTGAGATGTGGAGCATATTCGCGGTCGGTTCCATTCAACATGAATCTGGACCCGCGCAAAATGATGCCCGAGACGAATTACCCCGAAGACTCTACGATGTTGCTAAGCTCCTGATCCCGAACGAGCTGGGAAAATTCCATCTTGAGCACGTAAAAGCTTTATTGAATTTAGCAGTGTTTAACATCAGTAAGAGACTCTTCTATGCTGCATGGCATCTTGTTGGGGCTGCCTTGCGCATGTTCCTCACAATCAAAGAATCATCCGACGTGGCTAGGCCTCAACTAAACAATATTTTGTCAAGCTGTTTTGTTCTTGACAGCCTTCTGTCTTTACACTTGAGCTTGCGTCCTTATCTTGATAAGGCAGATCTAGCCTGGATGGGGAGAATAGAGGAAGATGGAATGGAGGAGTGGCAGCCGTGGAGCGGCCACCTGAACCTGGCGCCAGCGCGTCAGCAGTCATCGCCAACATTGTCGCTGAGCACCTTCAATGCTCTCTTGGAACTGGTGGACATACTCGGAAGCACCGCGCGTCCTCCGAGTGCACCGAATTTTCTTCACGAAATGATTGGTCGGTTAGAGATATGGAAGTCTTCACTACCACAGAAGCTCGACTACATCCGGAAGGACTCTAACTCCACGCCCATGACACCACCGGCATTACTGCTTCGACTGATGTATTCCGTGACTGCCCTCGCCCTTGTACCTTCTCAGAGCTGGCTAGAACAGACTTTGGACGTGCTGAGCACGCTGCAAGGCCAGCTAGGACCCGCAAGGATGCCGGCCGTCGTGGTCTGCTTGCTACAGAGTATTGAAAGAAGCAGCTCGAGTTTGAATCTGGATCGAACAGTGCACAGTAGGATGTGTAAAGTCTTTGTCGATCTTGACCAGTCCTCCGGAAGAACCAAAGATGCAGCCGCGAATACTCAAGCAATACCAGGTCCTCGACAAGACACGTCGCCGAATGTCCCGAACATGATCCAGGCGTCTCCTACATCATTCGTACCACAAATCGGCGGGCCCTTTGTTGAGCGGTATCATCGAGTATCTGACGCTTCATCAACGCTGAATAGTCTGTTACCTGACATGAACAACACTAGGCAGGGGAACAACCAGCAGCCCTTTAACCCATTTGAATACAACATGAGCGGACCGATATTTGATCCCCAGGACCCTTACCAGGCTCTCATCACGGGGGATTTGGGCAACTTCCTTGACGATTTTGCTTCGGAGCATGGCGCAAAGAAATTGCAGAACCAGCCTCAATTCATGGAGAACCTTGGATTCTCCTCGGAAGTGAGTATGGCCGACCTTCTGGCTGCAGATCCCGGTCGATTCCTACCGACGGCGTCGCATCTTGGACCCGAAAACAACGAGGAATCACCGCCATTCCCACTGAATACGTTTTACGAGGCTAGTTGAGTTTCCTGCAGAGCTTTGGGACCTCCGAGAATTACAAGAATAATCATCCGATATCATAACCAAGCATCCTAAAGAAAGATTGCGATCAGTTCTAATATTTGCGCACGATGACGCGTGTGGGTATCTTTGTTACTGCGGAAGTACATGACGAGCAAAGAACATGGGATCTCTACACTACAAGCGCGCAAGCTCCACCTCCTGAATGAAGGCCTCGACTTTCAACCTTTCCTTCTGTTTCAAACTCGCAGGCGTCAGTGGTCGTTGCGCTGCGCCAACGTCAAGCCCCAGATCATGCTGCATCTTCTTCCAAGAAGTCGCCGCACGTCCAGCTAACTCTTCGACCACTGCATTATCTGTACTGTTCATGACCCGATTGAACAGCTCCATACTGACCCAACCATCAAAGCCAATCTCCTTGATGATGGCATGTGCGACATCCCGGACTGGCAGGTACGCGCCACGGTCAGTCTCACCGTAAAAGAGCCTGCAGTTCCTGCTCCATGACATGCGAGATGGTTGCTCTGCGTTATAGAATGGGTGCCCGGGTAACAAGGGCTGCTCGAGAAGTTCGGCGTCTACTATCTGGATAAAGAAGATTTTTTCCTTGTGCGGCTTGATTTGCTCAACGAGTCGTCGTACGGAAGCCTGGACTTCTTGTTCAGCCCCTCGAACCTTCCCAGTTGCCGAAGTTGGGTCCGCATATATTCTGCCGAGGATGTTGAAGCTGTCGAGGCAGATGCCAAAATTCGAGCGGTCTACTCGCATCACGATATCCCAACACGCCTCCCACTTATCTACTTGGGTGCCCCAGCTCAGGCTCTCGTATGCGAATCGGATGGTTGGTGTTTGTTGGAGTCCAAGGTCTGCGATTTCTTGGAGGTCGCTAACGATGAGGTGGGTGTCGGAAGAGACTTGGTCTCGCGGGAGGAAGGACGAGGGAACCTGAATTATGTCTGTCTGGAGGACGTGCGCCAGCTTCATCCAAAGCTTCATTTCTTCGATCCGCGCGGCATGTCTCCTCCTGTCCAAAAGGCCCTCGTAGTGCATGAATGGCTGGAGACATATGATATCGAGGCCTAGAGATGTGCAGAGTTGGCGAACAGAGGCAGCGCCTGCTAGCAGCGCGGAAGGAGATTCACCACCGGAGTGATCAACCAGGTCCTCGTAGAAGAGTTCGATGCCCTCCAGACCATACTTGGCGGCCATAGCAAGCTTATGTTGGAGACTATGACCGGCATAGCAGCGGCCCAGCGACATGGAGGAGATACCAGGACGGCACGGCATGATGAAGGGACTGATTGCACGAAGCGAGGATGTATACGATGGGGACCGGATCGATATAGACGCGAGTATATGATAGAGTAAAATATATTGTAGCTTGTAAAGTAAAGTATCAAGTATATGTAAGATGAAAAGACTGGAAGTCCCTCGATAAGAACTCCCTATAAAACAACCAAACCCGTATTCTAAGCCCGCCTACACCCATACCTACCCTTCACCCACCGTGCATATCTCACCTCGAATATCCTTATCCCGCCCCAACCTTCCAATCAAACCCCCGATCCCACCCTCTCAACCCCCCTAATAAATCTTCCGAAGCCCTCCCCTTATCTCCCCGCCAATCAAACCCCCGAGCTGCACTTACTCAACCCACCGAGCCACTCCTACTTACTCTTATCCGCCTCCCAAGTGCATCACCTCGGAACAATGCAGCGTAAACGTACGAAAAAATAGACGCCAGCCTGGCCCAGCCGTGGCGGACCGTCACCAAGCAAAGCAGAGCAGAGACGTTGTTGGCGCGCGAACGGGCAATGATGTAAATGCGGCGTTTTACGCTAGCCCGGTGGAAAAGAATATTTACCCGCGAACGAGTTGGGACGCTCGGCATAATCTCGGTGCAACAACCCCGTGATTACTTTGCACGCCGACTGCTAGTTTCGTGGCGAGGGTGCAAGCAGACGTAGAGACGGTGTGTGCGGGTGCCTGTCCTGGTGACGGGTTAGATGCGAGATTGGGAGCGTTGTCTGGGGTAGGGTTGTGCCGTTATTGCCGGTGTCGGGACCGGGGTTTGGTCGACGTGGGCGTGCATACCCGTCTTTCTTTTGGGAAGGGACGGAGGTGTCGTCATGTCTACGCATTTGTTTGCTAGTCGCTGATTATCCTCTTTTTTCGTTGTTTGAGATGCTTTGGCGCGATGTTTCTATGCAGTTATACAGACACGCGCGAGGAGTGCATGTATTGATTCTTATCATGTTTGAATAGGTTAATGATCTTCCTAGGTTGCATTTTCATAGCTCTGAAACTCGATGTACCTTTTATGGACTTTACGATAGGTGAAAAAAAGGTGTAAAGGGCAAGATAATATCTGCACCGTCGGAACATTTTTTATATTTCTAGCGAGTAGGTTCACTTTTGGTGAAGATCTTTAGACGGGATGTTGGATGGTAAAAATGTATTAAACTGATGCATTGCGTATATCATACCAAGCTCTGACCCTCTTGGGTAATTGCAAACGAAAGCAATATCCTAGGCCATCTCTGTGTGCTCGTCTGCCCTCGCCTTCTCATCTCGAATCACCATGTTCTCATCCTCATGCTCCTTCATCCTATCTACCAAAATGCCGTGCGCCTTGAATGCAGGTTTGATGTTGAACAAATCGTCCATGCGCTCGAGCGGGATACCCTTGGTCTCTGGGATAAGGAAGAAACTGGTTTTGGTTAGCGTGTATTCGAAGTGCTATTAAGAGGGTGGGGAATCCTTACACGAAGGGGATAGAAAGCAACATCAGGCATGCGAAGAACATGTATACACCGTAGCCCATGGTGCTGAACATCTGAGGGGTAAACCTCGAGATGATGAAGTTCCAGAACCAGTTGTTGGCTGCAGCAAATGCCTGACCGAGGGAGCGAGTCTGTTGGCTGTACATCTCAGAGTTGATGACCCAGGGAGTACCGTTCCAAGATGGAGTATAGAAGGCAGTCCAGAGGTAGAAGAAGAATACGGCGCTGATTCCTCCAGATGAAAGTTCACCGTCTGGGTTGGCATTGTTTGTTGGATCGGCGATTTTGATGTAAGCGGCGATGTACCACATGCATAGGGAACCTCCCAAAGCACCGAACATGAGGAGTTTGGTGCGGCCGAGGCGATCAATGAGCCAGATGAGCCAGACAAACGTCAAAACGCACTTGACCACACCAAATATACCTGTTGTGAGGAATCCTTCTGTGACACCAAGGCTCTTGAATACTGTTGGCGAATAGTAGTTAATGGCATTAATTCCGCTGCCGTTCTGCCAAAGGAAGAGCATACCGCCAAGGAAGATGCGGTATAGAACCTTGCGTTGCTTAAGTGCGAGAAATGGCTTCCAGAAGCCAGGACCAACGGTGAGTCTGTCATGCTCGACTTGAGCATCGATGGCCTCGAGTTCTTCGAGAATGTATGGGTGGTTCTCGTCCAGATTACGGATCCAGCAAAGATCCTTGAGTGCTTGTTCGCGCTTGCCCTTTGTCAAGCACCATCGAGGTGATTCGCGCATCCAGAAAGCGCCAATGAGCAAGCATCCAGCAGGGATGAGCTGTACGGCAAACGGAATGATCCATTGTTTGTGCGATGGCTCCATGGTCTCCTGAAGACCGTAGTTGATCCAGCTGTTGGAGAAATTAGTGTCAACGTTTTTGAGGGTTGTCAGAGCTGAGATGACTTACAATCCGACCAAGCCACCCATTTGCCATCCCAGCTCGTAGATACCGACCAACCGTCCACGCACAGCCGGTGGTGATAGCTCGGAAATGTAGATTGGTACCATGTTACTGCAGCCACCAACACCGAGGCCAGCCAGTACACGACCACCGATGATCAAACCAAGACCTCGGTCACCGTTGGCACCCAACATCATACCAGCGCCCAGAATGAACTACACGGCATATTCTGTCAGCTTGCTTCTCAACACACAAGAATTTTGCTCCGATGACTCACAATCAAGACCCAAAGGATCAAAGACTTCCTCCTGCCAATGTAATGACTCGACGCGTATGCACCGAAAGCGCCAAAGAACGCACCCGCCTGGTATACAGAGACGATATTGGCTTTTGTGGTGTTGAGATCCGCAGGGTCCATCTCCGCGAATTTGAACTCTTCAACGAAAGAAGGAAGAGCGAGTGTCGTTCCGATGAATGCAGAGTCATATCCGATCATGCATGCTGCCCATGATGCGACGCAAGCAGCTGTGTAGACACGCCAGTTGTAGACGGCCTTTGGCGTTGGTCGATCCTCGACGAGGGCTAGGAGGCCCATGGTGAAGTCGGTATTTGACTGTGGTCTGTTGACACAGTACTGTTGAAACCCAGATAATACCGATGGAAGTGAACGAGCGTGCTAGCCAGGCAAAATAGGCGCGAGGCAGCGGAGGGGAAGTGTTGATGAGAAATGAACAACTCCGACTAAACTGGAGATCATCCTGCACCTATATATCCCAGCCGAGAAGAGCCCGGGAACGTGCTGTTTTGCGGAGTAGTATGTGGAGAAAAGACGCCACAAACCCCATGGAGACTTTTGGAGCTACGAGACGCTCGTCAAGGAAATCTTAGTCCCCCTCATTGGTTGTGCTGGCTTCCGCACGTAAAGCGTGATGGCTGACTTGGCCCTTTCACCCCGGATGAATCCCTAAGGCAACCTTCCCAGGAAAGAATCCGACGATTGTGCGATCGCGTGGAGAAAGCCGGCATGCTCAGGCCCCACCCCGGACTATCGTTAGGGGACATGAGTTTTCACGCCCGTCATGCCTAGTTGGGAAGTGCTGGAATTACCCAGGCGGTTGGTGATGCTGCAGGGTCCGGAAGCGCATTTATACGCAAGGTTTGGCGGGGTGACGGGTTCTGCTGATTGGGCAGAGGGCAGCAGTGGTCACAGCAACATCGGTCCGTAGCTTCAACCTTGACGCGGTTCGACTCGCGTCTTCTCCACGTACAACATGACTTTTTCCGGTCTTCAAGCGCGTGCGAACCTGGGGTATCGGGCCAAGCGGTGGGCGCGATGATGCGGGCTAAGGAAGTATTGTTGAGTATGATGTAGTGTGTTCGTGTCGAGGACTTGAGTAATTCCGGCCCTCCTACAATCATCTCCACAACCCTTCTATCAAGACCTCGGAAACCTTCGAGCTACTACCATATTGAAGGAACGTCGATTGGTCTTTATTCTACAGCATCAATTCTGCTTTTCCCAACGTCGATCTATCTCTGTCCTAGAGCATTAATTCAACTTCATCTCCTCCCATAATGTCAACCGAAACCAGCATACCAGAAGTAACCCAAACCGAGCGCCATGGCTACCTCTTCGGACACCCAATCGCGCACTCAATGTCCCCCTTACTACACAAAATTGTCTACGATGGGCTCGGTCTAAACTGGGCGCAATACCCTCTAGAATCTCGCGACATGTCCCTCTTCCTCGAGCTGATAAAACACCCTCAATTCTACGGCGCCTCGGTAACCATGCCACACAAAGTAGCCATACTCCCCCATCTCGACGGCCTAACAGAAGAAGGCCGCGACGTCGGCGCCGTAAATACGCTCTTCATCCAGCAAGACGCTGCGACAGGGAAGCGATTATACATGGGCACCAACACGGACGTAATCGGCATCCGCGACGCCTTCGCGTACAACGTCGACGCCGCGAAGTTTGAAAACAGGCCTGCGCTCGTTATTGGCGGCGGGGGTGCAGCTAGGAGCGCAGTCTATGCGTTGAGGAAGTGGATGAAAGCTAGTGCGATTTACCTGGTAAGTTACCATCCCGTCCAACGGGGTATAAGTTGTGGCTAATATCAATCGTAAATGACAGGTAAACAGAGACGCCGCCGAAGTCTCAGCCGTAATATCTGAATGCACAGCCCGCGGCTACGGCTCCTCGCTCGTCCACGTCTCCTCCCTTACACAAGCCCAATCCCTCCCCGGCGTCGGCGCAATCGTCGCCTGTGTGCCAAACTTCACGCCAGCCACACCCCAGGAAATCGAAGCGCGCGCCATTCTCAACTGCTTCTTGCAAAAAGAGCACAAGGGCGCGCTGCTAGAAATGTGCTACCACCCCACGACGTGGACGGAGATTGCAGAGGTGGGCAAGAATGAAGGGTGGCAGATTGTGCTGGGGACTGAGGCGCTGATTTATCAGGGACTGGAGCAGGATCGGTATTGGACGGGGAGGGAGGTCAGGGATTTGCCTGTGCAGAAAGTGCAGGAAGCTATTGCGATGAAGTTGAATGAGGCGAGGTTGTAGATGGTGTAATGAATGTAAAAGTATTACTTCAAATCCGGCTTCTTTTTCTGTGGAGGGGTTGTTTGCTAAGCTCCTGGGCGCGAGTAATCTAAATTCCGCACTCTTCGCCAGACTTCCCGCACTGTCCTCTCCTGGGTCTGCCGTCCTGTTTCCGTTGCTGAAGGACCTGCGGGCCTGGGGTTCACCAAAGTTAGCTGGCTAAAATTGTCGTTTTCGGGGCCGCATTTGCACGTACCTGATGGCCAAGTATAGCCGACTCCCCAATCTCACTTCCTCAATTGGTGCATTCGCCCAGTCTTCGGGTGGATTCGCCGTTGTAACAAGTCCGCCAGCTTCTTGCAAGATCGCAATACCAGCCGCGACGTCCCACTCCCAGCATCCTCCTTCCCACCAGATATCAAACGCGCCCATAGCGATATAGGCCAAATCTAGTGTCGCACTGCCCAGACTCCTGACACCATGTACCATACCGCCCCTCCCCTGCCTACCACCGACCTCCGCTGCCATATTGACAAAGCTCTCAATCTTGCGATGCATATTGCCGTCCGGCGTATCCCGTCTATCCTTGCCCCATTCACACGAGAATATGCATCCACTGGGTGCTTTCTCCGGCATGGGTGGGACGGCGGGTTTCTGGATCAAGGGCAGGCGTTGAGTTTCGTTGAGAAAGGCCCCGCGACCAGCGCAGGAAGAGAAGAATTGGTTCGTAAAGGGCGCGTATATTACTCCGATGAGGGGCTTGGAGTTGTGTATGAAAGCGATGCTAACGCAGAACATGGGGAAGAGGTGGATGTAGTTTACTGTTCCGTCGAGTGGGTCAACACACCATGTTGGGTCGCCGTCGATGAGGTAGTCGCGCGAGGAGCCTTTGCTGTATGATTCCTCGCCAACGAACCTGTGTATGGTCGGCATCCAGTTAAGACGGGTAGTGGTGTTCGCGACTTACTTGTGTGAAGGGTATTTATCTGAGATTTGCTTCTTGATAAATGCCTCTACATTTTCGTCTGTCTCTGTCACCAAATCGACAGCATTTTCCTTCTGCACGTGTTCCTTCTCTTCTGTCGTCGCATCCCCACCATCAATCCTCAATTGCGCAGCATCCATGAGCATCTTCCCCGCCTGCTTCCCCAAATGTACTGCAAACGCGTAGATTTCATCTAGCTCTTCTCTCGATAGGTCTGTCATGGTGGTTCTGTGTCTGCTGAGCGTTTACGCACGCCGCTCTTGGAACGCAGGAAAGTGTGTCATATCGCGACCCACGCGCGCCGGAGCTCATTGCGCCGCCGGTTCTCCTCCGTCTGGAGCCGTACCGGCTATGCACGGTACGAAGGGTCCAGACGAGCTATGCGATGGATGTGGGACGTCATTCGAGGAGTAGAAGGAAGGAAGGCCGATCATGGTAGTGGGGGTAAGGACTTTTCCGTTTCCGACATATATCGGAATGTCGGAACATGTGAAGGAGCAGACGCGTCTCCGCCAACTTTACCATCTGACGGTGTTCGGCGTATAACGTGAATAGGCCGCGAAGGACGTCGGTTGCAAGGTCAGGACAGCTAAAACCTCATTTTGCAAGCCATTTCCAGTTCCGCTTTCCAGTATCGCCCGCAAACATGACAAAGTCTATCCTCTTGATCAACGGCCCAAACCTCAACCTCCTCGGCACCCGCGAACCTGCAATCTACGGCTCCACCACTCTCTCCGATGTTGTCTCCTCAGCCACACAGCAATGCAACAAGCTTTCTATAACCTTCTCACATACCCAATCAAATCACGAGGGTGTGTTAGTGGATCGCATACATGAAGCCCGCGGCAATGTTGACTTTGTGGTGATCAACCCTGGAGCTTTCACTCACACGAGCGTCGCGCTGCGTGATGCGCTATCGGGTGTTGACATACCCTTCGTTGAGGTACACATCAGTAACATACACAAGAGGGAGACGTTTCGACACCACAGCTATCTGAGCGATAAAGCCGAGGCGGTAATTTGCGGACTGGGCGTGTTTGGATATGAGGCGGCTATTGAGTACGCCGCGAGATATCTTGAGAAGAAAGAGAAGGAAGACGAAAAGTCAAAGCTATAGAGGTCCTGGTCAACGAAAATTATGGAAGAACAAAAAATACTATTTTCAGATCCGTTGTAGGGGCATTTCTTCGTACGTCAGTCGTTTGTTCTCGTGAAGCCCTGTTTAATGTCTTGTCTCGCTTCCAAGTACGTCTGCAGCGCAGCAATTGCCGGCAACAGAAGCATCACCACACTTAGAGTTTGTCCAAACCCCCAAACATTCTCTTCGTCGTCTTGTAGACCGCAGAATATCATTGGATCTTCGGGCGCGGCAAACTTCTGCGTAAGGACTAATGTCGCTGATAGGATAGCTAGCAGTATTTGGACTACAAATGCGATTGCTGGGTTAAGGAAGAGATAGAACACTAGAAGGAGACCGAGGCGAGCCGGGCACATTGATCGCACCAGATATGTTCGCTTCTCCAGCTTTGAGTCTGTGAGACGACGTACGAGGGCTTGTAGTGAGCTTCCTGAAGAAGAGGGTGGTGATTCGATTCCACGGCCTTCCGGATCATACAAGATGCAGACTAATGCTGTCGAGAAGCCAATGAGGATGAGGAAGAGTGGTACCAAGAATGACAAGCGCTGTACTCGGCCTTTTGACAGGGTTGTACCGTACTGATTCACAATGATGGCTGGCGGTAGCGCAATGGCAACGATCATGGAAGTCAGGAGGAAAATCGCGAAGACGACGACAAGCGTGAGACGGATCTTGGCGATGAGCTTGTACTTTCGGAAGTATTTTCGCAGCGTTATGAGGGCGGCGAGGTGCGAGGATGAAGACAAAGCGCAAATGTAGAGGATAAGGACGAAGTGGGCTCCTTGAACTGTAAAGGTATTTTGCGATACCTGAATGCGCACGATCAGTACAAGATAGTAGAAGAGAACGACAACACGTACTTTCACCCAACCACTTAACAGCACAGCATAACCTGTGATGAGCTGCTGATCGCCAAAGCCAATGATGAGCGGGTCCAGAAAAGGACGCCAGGCATAGTGCTTCCTCCACTCGTTCTCCAAGAAGCGCTCGCGGATGTATGTGAGCGGTGCCCGAGGCGTAAAATGACCCTTCGTATCAAAAGCTTGATCGAGGAGCATAGCGAGGACCGAGGCCAGCGTAGTCATGAAGCTCGCAATGACGAAAGAGAGCACAACCTGCGATGTGTCTATTAGCCGAATGCAAAGAATGGTTGACAGTCTACTTACGCCAACACCCGCGATGTCTGGCTCGGCTCCATTGGTACAGTTTCCACCGAACGACTCAATGCTATCAAAGGTAACCCACGGTGGTGGTGCCATGCACTAGTGAGAATTACTGAACTATTGGCTAGGTTGTAAGGATATAGATCGAGTAGATGAGAATGAGATGGAGTGGTTTCTGGGCCCCCGAGAGGGCATTGTAGTTGTCCAGAAGGTTGAGGAGAGCGGGAGACTGGTGATGTGTGCGTAGGGCAAGATACAGCTAATTAAGGTGGAGATGAGAGCCGGCTGTGGTTGAAGATGGAGAGATGGGTAGGCAAGATCTTACGAAAGTGGGTCGTCCATGTGATGTGCCGTGAGGCAAGAGCGGCGCGGGAAGGAGCGACGACCTAATCAGTTTGGTAGATACCGGCATCAAGAAACCCAGTAACTCAAAATTTCTATTGTTAAGTAACGTTCAAGCAGGCTTTGCGGGTATCAAATACAAGTACAGTCTACGTGTTTCACTTCTGCTTGCTCTTCGCCTTGACTCGAGCGGCTAGCTTTTTGATATCATCCTCTCCATCGGCTGCATCTTGCTTTGACTTCTTGATCTCCCGCTCTGCCTCAGGTTCGTCTCCGTCCTTGCCTTGTTTCCGTTTCTTGCGGCCTTCTTCCAGAAGTGCCTTCATACCCTCAGTCTCCTTGAACCTAGGGTTGGTAGGATCGATAGCAAATTCGTGGCTCTCGTATAGCTTCGCGAAACGTGGATCAGTGGTGTCGAGCTTGAAGCTATCTTCCACGACTGGGGCGTTCTTCTTGGCCTTCTTTCCCTTCTTCTTCTTGGCCTTTTCTGACTTAAGAATCTCATTCATGTCGAAGTGGCGCACCCTTGAGTCGTCCTCATCGGCCATCAGAAGCTCCAGATTGGCGCGTTCAGCTGCTGTAGCTTGGTCTTGTAACTCTTGCTCGGCCTTCTTCTTAGCCTTCTTAGACTTCTTCGATTCCGTCTTTGTAGCCTTTGCAGCTTCTTCGGGGTCAGACGCGAAGAATGGGTCGTTGAATGGATCGTCTTCGTTTGCCTCGGCAGGCTCGGCGTCTTCGTGCTCGGCCGGAGCATCGGGGTCTCTACCGGCCTTCTTGGCCTCCCACCTCTCCTTACGTTTCGCCTTCCTTTCCTTCTCTTTCCGAATGTACTTCTCCATGGTCGTCTCTTGCAGGGGAATATCGTTCTCGAACACGTCGCCGTTGCCAGCCTCGTTTGATAGACCTCCAGTAAAGGTGATTTGCATCTCGCTGTCGGGCTTTGGAAAGTCGCGATCTTTCTTCGCGGAGGCCTTCTTCTTCGTCTTTGAAGACTTCCCTGGTGCCTCCAGTCCCAGAGCTGCTCGGAGACTCGCTGCTTTGTCCATCTTGGCTAACTCCTCTTCGTCCTCGGAGGATGAAGAGGCTTCACCCAGGTATGCCTGCAACTCGTTCTCATCGATTTCCTTGCGCGAGAAAGCACGCTTCTGTACTTCTTTCCTTGTCGCATCATCAGCATCCCAGGTCAGCTTGACCTTGGAGTGGGTAAGGGCATCGGTGGAGAATTCGTTCGGCTTGTAGCCGTCGGGAAGCTTTGTGCATTCGTCGTGAGGATCTTGATCAAAGGTGGTACCGTCGGGAACGAATCGCAGGTCGAAGAAGTTGGCGCTCGTCAAGTACTCCTGTCCGTCGAGGTTGTCGTAGATGCACTTTGCGGCATTGGCAGAGGAGCATGTGATGACAGCATAGTAGTATCGTAGTCGGTCAAGCTGGTAGGCTCGCAGCTTTGTCGAATCGAATTCCTCGCCAGTTTCTTCCCCTTGTAGATCCAGCTTGGGGTCGTTGCCACCGTCTGAGTCGGATGCGTCCGAGTCATGATCATCAGCGCCGATGTTGTTTTTGTCCTTGTTGGCTGTGGAGGCGAAAATCTCACGGGGTGGACCTTCGATTTCCTCTCGCTGTAGGCGCTCCATGCCAAACTCGCTGGGGTATATGACGACGTTTAGAATCCTTCCGTCGCTCGGCACAAACGAGTTTGCGACGGCCATGATATCGGTGGCCCGGATATTGTCCCAATCCATATTGACGGCGGCCAGACGTGCCGAAATGTCGCCTGTCGGGACGTCGTTGCCTTCTCCAGCGAGCTCCGTCTGGTCGTCGAGATCGGCCTCGTCCTCTTCTTCGCTTGAACTTTCATCTGAAGACGACTCAAGCCCACCGTCTCGGATGGGATCGAAGCCCTGCTGCTCGACTCTCTGCATTTCTTTCATGACGGCCTTGTCGCGCTTCTTGCCTGCTGGGCGCTCAGGCTCAGACTCCTCATCTTCTTCCTGGTCATCCTCGTCGCTGTCTGCATCGTACAGCCTATCGACGGCCTTCTTGCCAGCGTCCTTGGATATCTTGCGGCCATACTTGTCGACTGTGGCCTTGTTGTAGAAGTCAGGGTCGCTGCGTAACCGTGAGAACCGTGGATCGAGCTTAGTCTTGGTATGCTTCTTGGACGGCAGCCGGAACTTGGGGTCAGTTTCGAAGTTTGCGAAGCGCGAGTCGTCTACCAAATATTAACAACCCGCACACACGTCTGACGTCGCGTCGCATGACTTACTGGCGGGCGCAGTGGCCTTTTCGGCCTTTTCGGCCTTGTCGGCCTTTTTCGGCAATGGCTGGCGCTTTGGAAGAGGCATTGTGAGGTTTGGGCGTGGGTGAAGGCGACGGGCGCTCTTGCGACGCGCACTCGACAGCTTTGGAACTTTTTCTGCCGGGCGGTGGCGCCTCGGCCGCAACAACGACCCATTGGGTACCGCGGCGGGGGTCCAGACTACAGATTGGTGCAGGCGCCGATCTGGGGAAGCTCCGTCACCGCGTCATGGCTTGCTGAGAGGGGAAATGCATCACACGACGGATCCTCGGAAGACGGGGCCTTGTCCTCAACACTTTCTCAAACTCTGAGCACAACTTGACTCTCAATCCAACTTCAATACTCGCATACCATCTCATCAATCCCTCGACATCACCCACAATGGCTTACTCCAAGCTTCTCACGTAAGTACAATTACAATGGGCGGTATACGCCAGCTCAAGCTCCGCCTCCTCAAGTACTGGCTGACACCGACTTTTGCTCCAGACCCCGCAACATGGCCTTCCTTTCAATTCTCTCCCTTGGTGGTGGCTACTTCACCCTCAAATCACGCACCCTAGCCGACAAACAGAGAGTACGCGGTAATGGTGACTACGCCGTCTCGGTGGATAGATCCGGTAGGTCGTGGTCTGGTCTAGCAACCACTTCCAAGTGCTGACTACTAGCAACAGGCGGCGGCCTTTGAGCACCCAAGAACTTGGGTATACCCTGATCACATCCTTTATGGTACTGGGCGTTTGTAGCAAGGAATTCGACGCCAAGTGTAACCTTTCACACGAAAAGCCGGCGTCAGAGCGCATACCCTCAGAAAGAAAGAGTCTTGCGCGAAAATCTTCTCGTAAACGTTGATTGCATGCGGATCCAGATGACTTTGTATAGTAAGAAAAAAGAGTAGCAATCCAAAATAGCACACTATGCCCAAGGAAGCCGTTTCACACTCCTTGTTCGGGCGACCCGCATCCGTTGGTAGCCACAATTGGCCGGCCCACCCGCTTCTAAGAATAACCCGCTCAGCCTCAACCCCCATGACCCAAGAAAATCACGCCAACACACCAGAGTGTTGGAAAGCCCGCCAGCATTCGAGGCATACTCAATGCCCACGATAATGCGAAACATTTCGACGCCTCTCATGAAACCAGACCTCGCCCAGCAGTTGGGCTTTCTCTCAGCTGCTCAGCTCAGCCTCTCCGTGCGGCGTTATCGATCCTCACCCATGAAGCCCTGGTCCAATGACATGGACCCATCATCAGCACTGCGTGTAGAAGCTTTTTTTGAATACGGGTGCGAGAGACCCGCTCGGCCTTACCGCACCGCTGCTGCTTACGGAGGGGGCATCCACCCGCACCATCATGGCGGAGCTGCCACGGGCAACCAGACCTCTATAGCCTTCCTGAACCATCGTCTCTCGTCCCTAAGCCTGCATGTACACATTTGCATTCCCAACTATCAACATTCGCCACCGCCACGTTCTCTTTGTCTAACCGTTGCTGATCAATGCTCATCAAGTCGCTTACATTGAGTCCTTGACCCTGCTCCACCTAATGGCGAACACCATGGGGTATCATCACGTTGAGCGATCCATCCCGAGGATGCCGCAACAAGGGAGAGAAACTAGGATGCCGCCTCAAGCAAACATCGTAGCAGCTGCTTGCCGTATACGTCAACTTTTCGAAAGCAAGAAATTTGTCTACAGTATCATGGGAGGGCTTCAGATGTTTTGCCTGGGCAACGAGCGCGAGGTCTCCGACTTACATATTGCCTACGATGATAAGGACTTCAGCCGTATTAGAAAAAAGCTCGAAGCAGATCGGCGGTATGTGGGCAATGTATGTTCGGACGACGTCGACTGACCCTGACAGTGTCCAACTTCCGGAAGGCATGAACCCGCTAGTAGCATCGAAGATACTTATTGAGACGGGACCTTCCTACCAAGACATTGGATGTACAAGGTCCGCAACGGTTGAAGTAAACCTCCTACCACCCGGTTAGTTCTTCTCCGGAATTGTGTTTTACTCATACTAAGTCCCTGTAGGCTCATGTGGAACGCCGCCTAGTGGCTTGCTCAACGACAACGTAGTATTGTTGAGCCACAAGGTTGGGGGAGTGCTGAAGACATTCAAAGGACTGAACATGCTGTACCTTGTCAAGACACTGGTGCAGTTCTGCAAGGTCCGCGACCTCACCTGGAACCCACAGCAGGACATCCTGTTCCTAGTCCAACGCTACGGAGGACAGATTCAGTCAGTTCGGAGCCAACTGGATCAAAAGGCCATTCATCAAAACTTCCTGCACACACCTTTCTTCGCTGGCTTGTCGTCTGAGGATCAGCGCAGATGCTACCAGATACTGGCAGGGCAGACACCACCACCGTCAGCAACCATGAGCCTCCCGGTATCTCACAATAATAAGCTTCACTCACAACCCTACCCAAATGTTCCAAGAACTAGGGTTGTTTCTCAAAACTCATCTTTCGCGCCTACAACACAATCATCGCACGGTTTTCAAGGACCCCGACAATTACAAAAGGACAGCCCGTTTCTCAAGCACGCAGCAAACGTGAGCTTACCCCACATAAACCTCTCTTCAGATCCCCAATCAACTCCCGAAGCCACCGTTTCAGCAAAAGACTCAAGATCAAGATACCGCCCAATGAGCAGTATAAACGGCAGACGCGTCAGTTCCATGAATCCGCAAGTCAGCGGCGTTTCGTCGACAGAAACGATCAACGGACCAAACTCACATCCCAAGGCCACAGCACAATCGCCAAATACCCATCCCATGCCTACCCATCAATTCAATTCTGATACAAGGCTGCGCACGACTTCTCATTCTGCGTTGACCACCTCGAGTATCGCAGCAAAAGATGTACGACCAAAGCCGCACGTCGATACCGCAAGAGCGCAGGCGTCCTATCATCCCCGGGAAAGCGACAGCTCTGAAGGCAAGATCCCGTCTCAAAGACCGCAACACCAATACCACACGTCGATGTTCGAAATGTCCGCAACGCCAACACAAGCCAACCCCGTGCAAAGACACGGCCCAGCACAGGTCGAGCCAGCATCCAAATCATCCACCAGTAGCCTCCACGTCGTAGGCCCCGAAGGCATATACCAACCCCCACCACCGTCTTCAAAGCCCTCGCCCGTCCCCAAACCCAATACCGCACAAGTACAATCACCGCCCCCGCCCCTATTCGAACTCGCCGCCCCCTCCCCACAGGAAAAAGACATCATAGCCGCCCTCTCCGCCGATATCGACGCCGCAATCCAAACCAGCAACGACAACCGTCTCGCCTCAACCCCAACCCCAACACCAGTTCAGAACAGCGCAGTGCGCCGTAGACCACTGCATCCACGCGCAGTCTCCGCACCACTGGCCATGCTACCTGTGAGTTTGATACCGGGGTATGGGGGAGGAGAGGGACCGGTTACACCGCCATCGCACGGCGGAGGAGAGGGGATGCGGTATTACACGCCGCCATCCGAGGGCGCAGAAGACCAAACGATGAAGGTGTCGCTGTATGCAGAAGTACCCGTCTCACCGCCGCTTACACCCGCCCCGCTTGCGGTGTACAAAGCGTATCAACCCACTTCTCAATCGCAATCGCGGTCTATGCCTACCTCTCCGCTGCCACCGGCTGCTCGAATGGTACCTGTGTCGTGCTCGCCACCTGATAGCGCAAAGGGGGTGGATTCTCAACGGCGGTATGGTGGAGAGGATGCGGAGTATAAGGGGGAAGATATTCTGCAGCAGGTTCAAGCTGAGATTGAGAGGAGTTTGGATGCGGGAATTTTGGCCATGGAGTATCGGGCTGAGTTGCCGGAGTTTGAGGATGGGTATGGAAGGGGGTTTGGGGTGGTTAGGTGATGATTTTGAATAAGAGGATGATTCGATGATATATAGAGAAAGAGAGAGAGAGGATGTATACCCCGTTGATGGATAGTAATAACGTTTCATAATCTTCGTTTCAATAACGGAGAGGCTAGCACCTCGAATACCCAAATATCTACAAAACAACCACATCTCTCAACGTATCCCACTCATTCAATCAGCCATTTTACAACGGTACATCCTCCATCATCTGCATCGCACCTTCCCTACCCACCGTAATAATAACATCACCAAGCGTCTTAGTCGAGAAACCCGCCTCAGAGTACCTAAAATAGTAATCCCACTTCCTCTTGAAAATCTCCGCACCCTCGTCATCCATGCCCTCAGCGCTCTTCTCCTTGATGAGCTGCGGCTTGATGGTCGCTTCCCAGTTGTCCAAGAACTCTTCACGCCATAACCGCAGCGCTTTGGCGTAGTGTGGACCAATGTTTTCTATGCTGTCGACGACGAGGGAACCGCCGGATGCGAGTTGGATCGACGATACGAGTTCCGAGACGGCGGGGAGGTGGCCGCCGGGGAAGATATAGCGGCGGATGAAATCGTCGGATTTGGCGTAGGCTTCGTAGCGCGCGTCGGGCATGGTGATGCATTGGAAACAGGCTATGCCGCCTTCTTTCTTGAGCAGCTTGTCTATGCACTTGAAGTATGTGACGAGGTATTCTTTGCCTACGGCTTCCAGCATCTCGATTGACACGGCTTTGTCAAAGGGTCCCGTTTCTGGGATCTCGAGACTGCGGTAGTCGCATAGGAGTACGGTAATCTTGTCGCTCATGCCCGCTGCTTGTATCCGCTCTTCGGCTAGCTCTTTTTGTTCAATCGAAAGGGTAAGAGACGTTACTCTGCAGCCTGTTCGCTCAACAGCTCGCATCGCGAAACTTCCCCAGCCTGTGCCGATTTCCAATACGTGGTCTGTTCCCTTGATATGTGTGTTGTCGATGAATCGGTCGAGCTTTCGCATTTGCGCTTCGTAGAGTGTTTCGCTTGCGGATTTCGGATTCGATTTCGGGAGCCAGATCGGGCACGAGTAGGTCATGTCCTTTGAAAGGAAAGCGGCGAACATTTCGTTGGAGATGTCGTAGTGGGCGGAGATGTTGAGGCGCGCATTCTTGAGGTTGTTGCTGCCTCTTACTAGACCAGCGAGGCCTGAGGAGATTGCGGATGTGAAGGTAGAACCGTTGGAGAGGTAGTTGCGGTTGAGAATAAAGAGCTGTCTTTGTCAGCTAATTGCGACGCTGACACCTGTTCTAGCCATTGAATCTCACCTCAAAGAACTTGGTCAGGTCTGGTGTTGTGAATTCGCCCAGCATGTAGCTCTCTGCAAAACCCTAATTTTCGTGAGCCTCGGCTTCTAAGATTCGTCCTAATTGTAGAGGCGCGTACCATGTCTGCAAACAGTGCCAATCGCACCCAAAACTTCTCGTCGCGAACATCAAGGAAAGCAATTGGAAGACCCTCCTTGTCAGAGCCGAACGCAGCTGAAGCTTTGCTGGAGCCGCCTTCAAACACCACAAGCTTGCCATGCTTCAAATTTTGGAACTGCGAAAGTGTGCCATTTTTGCATAGAGAGACCAATGGCCCCCAGGCTTGTGATGTGACGGGACTCAGAAGTGAGGACACCGCTCCCGTAACAGAGCTGTAAATTGCCATGTTCCTGAGATGTACCGTTTCTAGTGAAACTGATCGAAATCGCAGGCTTAGAACGCTCAATTGGGTGTGAACAAGGCTAGCAAAAGGCTCTGTCTTAGGTTTCGAAGGCGGATAGCGTCAATTGCGATTCGAGGCCAAAATAAGATGCTGGCAAGTCGCAATGTTCGTGAGCTCGTTGAACGTGTAATTGCCTTATTATGAAAGGCGATTGTGTGCGATTAGTGCGCCAATTGTCAAAAAGCAATGCGACAACGGTATCGTGAAGGCGCCGGGAAGAAAAGTTGCGAGAAATACGAACAACGGTAGCTACAGAGCCTTGACGCAAGGCACCCGAGTCTATTTCAAAACTCCAGGTAGCTCGCCGTCATGTGGCCGGAACGGCCGAAAGCCGACGCGGAGCATTTGTTTGCGCCGTTTCGAAGCTATGCGTGTTGCATTCTGTCTGAGGTGCAGTATCGGGCAGGCAAGCCTTGCCAATTCGAGTGATCTATGACGCTGTCGATCCGGCGTTAACATCGCGACCGGTACGAGGCGATGAATTCTATGGTTCGCCAAAAGGTGGAGGCTGTCGAGGCGTGTAAGACGCTCGGATAGTCGTATTTATGTGCGCTCCTGGCTCTCCATACATGGTGCCACTGCTGGCAGGTGCGAGACAGAAAATGTGGTAGGTGATGTAGAGCCGCATTTCAGGGTCCACATAAGCATACGTCCGTATGTCGGAGGAGGGGTAGGTTATGCAAGGGCACGACTCTTAGTGTGTCAGGCATCCTCCAGCGCAACTCTCGCGATCGTAGTGCAAAATGTTACTGATACTGAGAATCTAGGTTTTCTTGGGGGCGATTCATGTTACGAACTTCGGCGTGCATTTGAGGAGACTGCCCAGGAATGCTGACTGCGACGGCGGCCGCGGGTTCCGGGAGCGGAGTGGAGGACCGCAGGGCATGTCAAGGGCGTTTTGATGATTCATTGAGGCGCAAGGTTGAGAGAAAAGAAGATAGAAGTGTAGAGTAGAATCAGAGTGCTTGCAGCCAAGACCATGCCGCTGTTGTCAACCCAGTCGTCATGGTGAGCATGGCATGAGCAAAGGGGGCCCGTGCATCCGCGGAGACACGCTACGGCGCGTCGTCGCGTGCTTTCCAAATGCCTTCACATGCTTTACAATTCAACTACCAACACCACACGACTATTCCTGTAAAGGACGAGAGCGCGAACTAAACACAACTTTATCCACTGAAAGCTATTCAACATCCCGCAGACTAGCACAAGACGCCCTTCACTACCACCACCATGCTCTCAATCCAGCCCTCGAAGCCCCAAAAATGCACCCCCAACCTTCTTCCCGCACGCATAAACCACAACGGCCCCATACCCTCTACATCACAATACTGGAAACCCTCGACCGACAAAGAAGGCACACAGCACGCCTACTTCCGCGGCCGCCACCTGTACGGCACCACGCTCACGCTTCCTGAAAACTACACCGGCGCCATCCTCAACGTCACCGATAAGCAATTACCACAGCCACGAAAACAGGCACCTGTGGAACGATCGAATGAAGGCGAGGATGTGGGCGAGGAGGAGGAGAGTTTGCCGGTCGAAGTCAAGATTGCGGAGCAAATAGGGGAGTTTAATGAGGTTGTTGTTTGGGGGCATGGGGGTGAGGTGGATGGCGGGCAGGATATGTTTCTTAGGGGGTTGAGGGAGTGGGTGGGGTTTGCGGAGAGTATGCATGTTGATGGTGACGAGGAGGAGAAAGAGCAGAGTGGGAAGAAAGAGGGAAATAAGACGAGTTGAGCAGTGTTTCAATCTCTCATGAGCGGTAGAGGCAACACGATACCCAGGGTTACGAAAGATTAGAGTCGAAGTAATAGCGGAGGCGCGACCCCCAAAGAACGGTAGTCTTGAAGCGTCACCATGAAGGCTTCAAACCTCACAGCTTACTTCTTTCCGCTGGCAGACCCTTTCCCAGACCACGCTGATGCTCCATCGCAAGGTCCTGCATGGCCACATCTCCACTCTCCGCCCTCATTTGGCTCAAACTGCAGGTTCAGCGGTATACCAAGGAGCACGGCCCATGCGTTGCCGATGACGAAGTACTCAGATCTGTTCGGGCCGTCTTGTTGAGGACTCGGCTTCCATGTCAACACGCGCGACACAATGGTTTGTTCTTCATCCGTCCCCGGAGTCTTGACTTTGAGCTGGTTCCAGTCTTCGATGCGCTCGCGTATAGCGGTACGATCAGCGCGTGTGAACGTCCACGGCGCAGAGTCTAGAACGCGTGCTACAGTAGCAGGTTAACTCGAAAAGAGGCTGTTCTCTTCATGCTGGAAAACAACACGCAACATGTGATCTTTATCTTCTTCGTCATCAGCGTCCTTGTTTCCCTTTCTAGGGCATTTCCCCTTCCCCTTAGCATCAAGTCCGCTCATTTGAGATGTGGCCTGGCCTCTATGCCCCATAAGTAGCAGAACGACTGATCTAGAACGCGCTCTGTATCACTGGCACCCTTTGCACAGGAATAGATAATATCGCCACCATGATCGGCAAACGTGAAGCCCTCACCCTACGGAAAGAGCTCATTGATAGCTCGCACGACCGCCGCGATACTCGTCGCAACGTCGGAGGATTCAAGCTGGGTTGCAGTCCCAGCCTTGCCATCCTTCTCAAGAATGAGCTTAATCTGCTTCTCACTAGCAGGTCCCTCGAGCTCTGCACGGAGATGCTGGCAAGCATTGAAATTCTTCGGGATAGCAGAGTCGTCCAACTGCGGGTTTATGACCGCAGGAGGGTCCGGAGGAACAGTTCCAAACATTGCATACTGCGAAGGACGTTCCCTCAGCTTCCTTTTCGAATTCTTGAAGCACCAGTGTCCACTGCGCACGAGTGGTGCAACACTGTCACGTTCTTCGTCAGTCAGCTTATCTGACGCGAACGCACCCGTGTGTTGAACACCGTCTTCGAGCTCCACGGGTAAAGGCTCGGTCTCGATTTTCTCTTCGGGGAATTCTTCATCGGCCTTCGTTTGATCGGCGACGAGATCCTCGAAGGTGCGCGCTTGCGTTGATCAAAACGACGGTTTTTCGCGAGGAGTCCGGCGTCCTCGTTGTTTGAGTCCGAGCCCGTTTTCGCAGGCTTCACGAAACCGGTGCAGCGCAGAAACGCCAGAAGCATTTTCCACGTCAACGCGTTTTGTGAGGCGAGTTCGAAGATGTGCTGCGCACGAATGAAGAAGGCTTCGTTGCCATGATCGTTGGGTGTGAATGAGGAATTTGGCTCCAACCCCATGGCCAAGACCCACGCGTTCAAAACAGTGTAGGTAAACGTGCCATCCTCCGTAGTAGCCTGCGCATACGGCATCCACTCCACAGTCTCAGGCAGATACAATCTCATCTGCTCGTCCGACTCGTTGACATTGTGCCACCAGTTAGTGCTCACGAACCACGGTCCCAAGGGACGATACAATCCCCTCCGAAGGTCTCGTGTAGTACGCCACGTCATTGGATCTAAGACTCTGACTCTGGTTCTTCTGAATTTCTGTATCTCGCCAACGAGAAGGACGTGGTAGTCAGTATATTGGATGGCCGTGAGCAATGTTCGTCCGGGGCGAAAGATCATTTGCCCTTGGTAGAAACTGAAGCCAGTTTTGTTCGGCTGTCTGCGATTGATCGAGGCAATGATGCGTGGGATAAGAGTGTCGTATCTCTCCTTCGTGTGGGAGGTCAGGCGGGATTTTAGGTAGCTGCAAGGGTCCTCGATGGGCTGTCCTTCATCGGTGAATGCGTCGGAGAACTCGCCTTCCTCAGGCAGCTTCTCTTCTTCTTCCTGCGCTACCACCAGTTGCCCCGTCCCGTCATCACCAGATGGATTTTCATCCCCGCCCTCTTTCCCTTCGTGCTCTGAAGACCGCAGAGGTAGCCATTCTATCCACGATTCTGGGTCCTCGGAGTTACCATTCGGGTTACGATGAGCAAGCTCACCTGGGGGGGGGCACTTTGCGACTCCCAGTGTAGGACAAGCTTTCTTCGTTTCTAAAAAGAACACTGGTTCAGATAGAAGCTCAATCACTGCGTACCCCTCCAGCGGCCCAATGAAGAAAGCCATGGTCTGATCTTCATGCTCGTTGGTATATGTGATACCATTGACGGTGACTGAAATTCCTTGGGGAAGTTCAATGAAGTATCCCAGCCGAGTAATCTCCTCGTCTGCTGACGCCCGTCGCACAATATTGATGTGAGCTGACGTATGAGCTGTGGTCCTATCTTGGAAATTCCTGGCTAGGTCAGTACGGGCTGAGTATGTCCAGCAGGGTTTTGCTTACGCTCATAGCCGACCATCACCTTTCAAAAACACAATTTCACTGTCTTCCGTTCTGGAAATAACTAGCGTAGCGTTCTCACCGCGTGCTCGGAACTTTTCTCCTAGTGCGCCATGATCGTGAAGGCCATCTGGCTCATTTGCACTGAGTCTTTTGATCTCGTTGAAGAAGTTGCGGAGTGAGCGGCTGGATTTGTTCGGATCGCCTGAGACCAAGCCTTTGGCGCCTGCCTTCTTATAAATTGGTGCGCGTATCGGGGCATCGGGTAAAGCTGGCTGCGCTGGGCTCAGATTTCTAGCTTCTCTATCATACAATGCTTGCGCGTAGTCGTCGATGTACTTTCTTTCAATATCTTCCTTCCGCTTCACCTTGGGTACAGCCCAATCGACTTCTACAAGGTTCTCTTCTTCCTCTGGTAAGGGAGACTTGGACTTTGGACTTTTCGCTGCTGGAGCTTTCGAGCTCTTAGATCCTTTACGCTTTGGAGGCATGGCGTGTTGATTGGCGTTATGATGTGGCGGGAATAGTTAGCTCTCGCAATGCGAACAGTCACCACGACCAGCAATGTTCGAATGGAGAGCCAATTTTTTGGTTTTCGAAAAATGACTTGTTTGATATATGGCGTGATTGGTTTCTCTGACGCTTTTGGCTTTGTCCATTAGCGACAATCGAGACACAGGATTTGTAGGAGTATCGCACGCTCATCCTCTCAGAGAGACAAAGGAGAAAGGAAAGCAGAAATCGGCAGTAGAGAAAGTACAGGGATCAGGCAGAATCTTGGATGTTTGGGCTGGAGATGACCTTGCGCGCCATCGATTACATTCAGGGCAGCTAAGAAAGGAAGCAGATATTGAAGTCAGGGATTAGCATTGATGGACTCACAATTGCTCTCACTGAACGAACTTGAGAGCAAGTTCTTGGAAGCTGCTGGACCGCGCAAAATCTATATGATTCGGGTTGTAGTGCCAGAATTGCGCAGGCATTGCGCGGCGGTTAACAAAGAGAAAGTCATCAATGCACATGGCAAGTAAATTGTGCGCGCCAATAGAGACGGGTCTTCCGTCATGGTATTCGTAAGACTAAAAGAAGCTTTGTAAAAGAAATCGCGGTGCTGTTGGTACAAGCCGAGGCTAGTGGTTGAGTGGGCCCGCTATCCAAATGAGCGACGACAAAGAGGGTGCACTAGTCGGCTTTGTCAGGTCCTGAGCGGCATCCGTGTGCGCCCCTCACTGCCAGTTACGCCGTGCACCTCAATGTGCAAGAGTTTCCGAGAAGGCAAGCGGCGTGAATTCTCCCCTGGACTAGATCCTTTTCGCGCGACTTGATGCGCGAGATATTGTCAGGGCCGCACGTGTTCAACCAGTCCTTCCTTCGATAGCGGACTCTGTGAGGGTGGTTTGGTAGTGGGCCATTTTCTGCCGGCTCATCTGTGCTACATTGCAGCAGAATGCTGAGGAAAGCTGTTCATTGTATTATAAGCTGCCGCACCGCTTGCATAGAAATCTTGACCAGAAGGGCGACACTCAAAATCGGTTCCAAGCTCTGATCCGCCGCCAGATCGCATTGATTGGAAAACGCTGTTGGCGTCGACGTACGATGAGCGACCGTAGTAAGAGGCAATATCGGTTGGGTAGCTATAGTCGCTCGGATATGTCCAAGAGCTGTTGTAGGGTCGAGTATAAGGATAGTCGTATGTAGTACCTTCTAATTTGACCTCGGTGCCGGGCGGGGTCATTGGTGTTGTATACAGTGTTGTGGCATAAGACGAAGGTGGTGGTGTACTCATACTCGATACCATAGATTGCGGGCTGGGCGAATCATCGTAGCTGACCTCCGCTTGCCGTTCAGGTGGAGCGTTTGTGTGAAGAACCGATGGCATGTGTTGAGACATGGAGATGTCCTGTTTTTGTGAAGCCACGGGGGAGCTCGTGGCAGAGCTTTGTTCTATGTTGACTTTTCTTTCAAGCATCGCACTTAGTCTTGGTACCGCAGAAAGGTGGTCATATTGGTAGTCGGGTGGGCCTCCCAATGCAGCCACAACCTCCGGTTCGGGAACTCCTCGTTTGCGGAGGATGGCCTTGAGCCTGCGATTCTCCTCAAGGACCTTTCTAGCGGCGTTCTGTATTTCTGACGAGGCTTCGATGCCGCTTTGCTCGTAGCTGCGCAATTTCGCCTCGAGCTCGTGCAGGTATTCTTTACGTCGGGCGCGTGAACGGCCTAGTGCAACAAGCGTCAGCGACAATATCTCGTGCAATTCCGGAACGATCGTTCTCAGTGCTATGGGCTGTGCGATATTCCGTAGATGAAGGAGTAGTCGATCTCAGACCATGCCACTGGTCCGAGATGCATCTGAGTAAATAAAGGGAGCATCGTCTCAAAGGGGTGGTCTGAAAACATTGTAATTACTCACGTTGATTGTCTCGAATCCGAGCAAGATTCTGCGCCTTCTGCTACCTTCTGTTAGTAAGGCTATATACGAGCAGCTGCAAGTGTTTGCGTACTGATATCCTGATATCATCCATGGTGATGTCTGACAAGAATCAGAAGCGGTAAGAGGCACAAAAGGCTGTGATCTGATAAGCAGAGGGTTAGTCGAATGATCATTCTGGGTAGGATGCGCTCAAGCATGGCATCCAGTCGTCTTAAAGCAGAATGCGTACGACCGGGTGGGCAGTACCCAAAGCATGGGACAAGCATCATCCTGACTAGCCGGCGTTTGGAGCAATGTAGGGATGCATGTGCAAATATGCCTCGCTGCCTGGCCATGGCTGCAGCGTGGGTAGTCCAAACGGACGGGCCACAGGCTTGGTAGTAGACGGGGTTAGATTTCTGACAATACGGAGGCGCGGATGATGGTACTCTCTTAGTCACCGCATCTAGGCCCAAGGCAGTGTAGGCGCTTTTAGTGTCTTGTTAGCGGCCCTTCCCTGAGTCGGCTCGGTGACTGTGCCCTTTTCAGCTTCAGCCTCGGAGATTGGCAAATTTGAGTTTTGCCAGTGATTCACGACACCACGTCGCAATATCGCGCGCCGAGGACCATCGCGTTCACCATCTTCGCTCTCTACCAGAAACACGCGCAATCCCCATCGGCGCGTTCCGAGTTTGGTTGGACAGCTCTAGCGACACTCGACAAGGATCCCATCTACCTTTTCGCCATGGCTATTGGTCAGCGCATCACCGCGCCATACGCTGGTCCCTTCGACCCCACGCGGTTTGTAACGTCCTGGGTGCTGCCCCCAAGCCTTCTCTTTGGCTACCGCGCGCTACTAGCCCTATATGCCTTCACGACTCTATTCACCATCTTTGGCTGGAACGGGACCCACGGCAGATCCGAAGAATCCCAGCATTCGTTCTCCTTTTTCACCAATTTGACCTATTGGGGTCTTGCTTTCTACTATGCCTTCTCGGCAGCGCATACTGGGAGCTATTGGCTCACTGGCACGTCGTTCTTGGCTCGTTGGCCCAAGGTGCTGCAAGTCATGCACAGCATGTTTTACTCTACCATTGTAGTATATCCGTGGATAGTGACCAGTAAGTGGGTTCCTTACAGACTAGTTCTCCGGACGCGACACCGTCGCTAGATAATACACGGGGGACTGTAGTGATGTCATTGAAGAAGCTGACATGTCATGGCTAGTTGTCTACTGGGGTCTCCTTGCTGCTGATTTCCCTACGACGTTCTCGCTCTGGTCGAACACGTCACAACACGCTCTTAACTCGCTCTACGCGTTTTGCGAGATATTCTTTCCCAGCACCAACCGACTCCCTTGGCTGGATCTGATACCAATCATCATCCTCTTGGCGCTATACCTTGGCCTGGCTTACCTCACACATGCAACTGAGGGATTCTATGTTTACCCATTTCTTGATCTTCAAACCCACTCTTCTGGCGTTGTTGGGGGTTACATTATTGGCATTTTGGTCGCCGCCGTCGTTATTTTCCTTATCGTCAGATATCTTATCGCTTTACGTGTCTGGGTCACAGAGACTAAGCTTGGGATGAAGGGCAAAGTCTCCCCACGCGCTGCGATCAGGCCGGAACCTGAAGGTATCTCGCTGCACAGCACTACACCAAAGTAGGCTATGGGTGCGATGGCATATATCTCCTGTTGCTGGATTTGCAACACGTTTCATCTCCGTCGTTTCCTTGCCATTTCTAATAGGCCCAATTGTAAATATCCTACTTAATCTCCACTGTATCGATTCCCAGATCACCCCGAACACATCACATTCCCTTTTCTTGAATACTATCTATTTTGCTTTGCTAATATACCAAGACTCACAGCAAGGTCGGCGTCCATGCAGGGATTTTCGCATCCCCACGTACCTACCTGAACTATACTTCTTACCCTGCTGCTGCGACACTACTGCGAAACGTACCGGGACGTGCCTTTCTTGGAGCTTGTTGTCTTCGAAGGGACAGCCCGCAGCACACCAGCCACAGATGCTGCTAGCTCATCCCACTTCCCGACTAATAGACAGTTGCTTTTTCTACGTCAGTGCTTGGATATCAGCACTTCTTTGAGATGCGGCTTTGCTGTGTGCACAGTCTACAACGCACTATTGGCCATAGCGGGTCGTCAATAAGCCTTGAGGGAGTGCTACGGGTCTACCCCACCAGATTTGTCCCGACCGCTGATCACACGCAAGGCCACCCATCCGTGTCAAGATGAATGCGACTGCCATGGGCGTCGCGCATTGACTCCCCCCAACGCTTCGCAACCTATCACTCCACACACGTGAGGCTCTGACGACCATTCGACCACACACGTGAGTGAGTCTCGCCAAACGGACACGGGCACGTGAGATACTCGCACGATGGGAATGATCAAGCAGACTCTAGAGAGCCGACCATATGCCATGTCATCGCCTTGCGCCGTCGGCTACGATGGTGCATATCGATTGACGCCAGCACGAGCTTCTAGAAGCATCCCATTTCAAACTAGCTGCATTATGATGGCTGTCAACTATATCGCGCAGTTCGCGCGAGCCTTGCGCTGATTCGTCCTACTCGCTCTTGCAGGGAAAATTCTGTCTCCAACAATTGCGACCACTGGAGCTTCACATATAATCCTTCGGGGCCGCCCGATCAGGGGTAAGCCCAACCGCGTTACATCAATCTGAGCCAATTTGGAAACCTAACAATTCTGCATAGTCCATGGCATGTGCATCGCTTTACATTGTTTTCGTACGCGATCGTCTCTTGCGCGCCACCCGGCGATAATTAAGCATGTGCATTGTTGCTACACATGCTAGAGCGTCGTCTCTACCTAAGTATGGGTTAGTCCTACAGCTGGTAGGCAAGTTGCTGTTGGCTTATCTTCGTCTGGCTAGCGACTAAGTGGCAGGAGTCATGGGTACAGTGTTCGTTCGCCTAGCCTTACTGATTCTAGTGTAGTCACCTGCCATCATCCCGCGCACCTTGCAATGTCAGTCTACACTGGGTTTCAGACCCTAGGAAGGCCAATCAACCCCTCGCCAACGACAGATTGCAGTTACTTATTCAAGTTGCTACCAGGTCTGCGGACCTCAGAGCCTCAGTCGACCTGACGATCATCAATGGGTGCCTGACGCTTGCTTAGTGAAGCTACGTCTCGAGCTATCTTCAACTGTGTCGCAGTAACACGTGAGCTTCGTGCAGCATGTAGAGAGGTTTCGACATATTGTTTCGGACAGTTGCATACTCGCTAACATGCGCCAGCTCCCAAAGGATGCCGAGTCCACGATCTTTCACTCCGAAACCCAGAAAGCGGCGGTTCTGCGGTTCATTCGGGACAGCCCGGAGTTCTATCCATACCGTAGAAGTTTACCAACAGCTTGCACCGACCCAGTTTTTTTCGACGCTATCTTCGAAGTCCCCAACATCACGGAGACGGGCGAGCGCCTAGCTCCCTTGGAACAAGTAAACCTTTGCTGATCATGATCATGCACAAACAATGAGCATGTGTCTGTTACCTGCGCTACACCATTTCGCATCTCAAGGTGGGCCATGGACGGCACCGCGGCAATAACGGTATAGCGACTCTGCAGTGATCATCGATGGCTTGCAATATCTCGCTAGGATCATGTTTCGTACGTGATCCAAGATGGCAGGTGCTTGCGTGCTGGAGCATGTGCGGGAGGTTATGAGACTGTACCAAAAATCAGATAGCAGACATGGCGCCCTCCGTCGCTTTAATCAAGCCGTTGTCACAAGCAGACCCCTTCAACGCTTGACGCATCAGAGACTTCAGGGTTCTTGACAGCCTCTCACTCTGGTAGCATGGACTGTCTTATCCACATGTAAGTGAGTGTCAAACCTTGATAGGGCCGCAGACCCCGCATTGAACTAAAGTAATCGCCCTAAGGACGTCCTTGGTCTCAGCACTAACGCATCACTTTTCTGTTCCGTGAATTGTGCCGCTGTCTGCAATACCGTCCCGCACACATCGGAAGGATTCCACTAGCCATACATCACCCGCAGCGCATCGAAAAGGATCACATGTATCATGGGTGGAATCGGCAGCGCCGATGATGTAGACAGTGATAAATACAAATGTTTTCGATGCGGAAGACCGATGAAGTCACCCGTTCATCAGGACCCTCGAAATTCCGACTCACCCTAGAATCCCTGTGGTCAAGAGGCCAGGCGATGATCATATATTGCAACAGTTGCATCGGCACAACGCGTAATACGAGATTCTCAACCAACAGCGGGGCTCATGCAAACGTCCATGCACTGTGCTTGCCCAGAACAAAGATGAACGCAGTATGACGGCGCGCTTCGTTCGAGGGCTGGCTTGTTCCTGCACTACGGCCGCAGCAGACATGAGGTGCCGCAGAAATGTCGCATGTGAAGTTTGCGCTAACAGACGTCAATCACAAAGGTTGCATGCGCACGGCTAGGAGCGTGGGATATGCCCTGTTGAGTGGCTCGCTGTCGGGCACGCCACAGCCTCGACCGCTATGCTAATCACTAATTTTGCGCATGCTATTTTACACGTGAACGAGTGGGTTGCTAAAGCCGAGGGGGCCTTACATGCTTCTAATGGCTTCGGTATGCGGCGGGAACAACGGTCCATCTGTTCCAACGGGTGCAACCGCGGTCGTTGCAACAAGCACATGGGAGTGCATGATAGTAGATGGCATCGGCCCCTGTGTAGACCATCACCAAGTCTTCTACAACTGCAGTCCATGTCTCACAGCGAAGCAGCGCGGAAAGGGAAAATAGCCGAGGTACCTAGGCTAGCAGCAAACCTTCTATCACGGAAGAACTCGAACGTGTAACAGCCATCACAGCCAAACACCAAGATCAACTACCACGCCCCACAAACTTTCGGAGCGACAACAATCCACATCATGATAGAAGTCATTTACATTGTCCGGCACGCAGTACGTATGAAGTTTCATCTCCGTCTGCAAATCCGCTCGTAGCCCAATGATGACCTCCGATGCCTCCACAGATCATCTGAGGAAACTGTTCCGTTTCCGGCAGCCACCAGAACGCCTCGTCCGTTGCTGCATTATTTCCGTGTCTATTTCGCTTCTCTACACCTTCGCGCGTATCACATGAAACGCCATTTCCTCCTAGTGCTCCGCCTCCGCATTACGCATCATCTTACTTTTCTCCACATGCAACTACCCTGATCCCTTTTGATGACATGTCTTCTAACAATGCATGCGCTGCATCTAGTTCCGGGCGAACTGGTCGGTGGATCCTCAAACAGGTGTCTACACCGCGTCGATGGCGCAGACGCCGACTGGCATACCCACCGATCCGCCTCTGGTGTCCAAGGGGGTGGAGCAGAGTAAAGAGTTGGCGGAGTATCTTGCCAAGATCGAGCCGCCAGTGGACAGGATCTATTCCAGTCCGTTTTACCGGTGTCTGCAGACGTTGAAACCGTTTAGTGACAAGTTCTTTGAGGACGGCAAGGGGAAGGGGAAGATTAGGATCGATCGGGGAATTGGGTATGTGCTGGTAGAAGATGTGGGTGCAAACCATGAGCAGCCGGAGGTACTAACACGATCGTTTGCAGCGAATTCTTCGGACGCGCTCATTTCGAACATCCCACGCCACCACATCTTGAACTCCTAACACCGCACTTCCAAAACCTGGACAATGAGTATGTTTCAATACACATGCCAGGTTCCCACGGCGAGATGATAGTAGAGCTGCACGAGCGCGTAAGAAAAGCATTAGACCACATCGTCACAACCCTCGATAAGGATCCCGAACAGCCAAGAAGCGTCCTCATATGCACACATGCTGCGACCATGATAGCAGCTGGCCGAGTTCTGACAGGACGGATGCCGGAGAACCCCGATGAAGAGGACTTTCGTTGCTACACGGCTGGCTTGTCCAAGTTTGTGCGCCGATCGCCGGATCCTGAAAAGGGTGTCGCTGGGAATTGGGAGTGCGAGCTGAATTCCGAAACTTCGTATCTATCCGGTGGTGCGGAGAGAGGCTGGTGAGTGGGCTTTTCTTCTTTCCCATTGGTGTGGTGGTGCTGCGTCGCAGCATGATATATGGTCTCCCCATATCATCGCAGGGATTCATATGAGTCTGAGCCAATGCCTTCTCGGTGGGGATATCATGGTCACCTCTCAGCGCTTCTTTGTCAACTCCTTCCAGGGCCTCACCTTTATTTGTTCTAGCAGCCATATCGTCACACGATCGTTCGCATGGCTAATCGAGTGTGTGAACAGGCATTTCAACGGCGAGGAGAGCTTTGTAGATTTCTCAGACACTGGTATTAAAGGCGATGGGGACTCGAAGCTATGATCGATGGCAGAGAAAGGTGGCAGCGACAGCACGATCCGTCGACGAAGCGATAGGAACTGCAAGCAGGGGACACATGGCACAACACGTCTCCGAACATCTTTTCATCGATACCACACACAATTAGAAAGGAATAAACAAACAAACTAGACTTCGACAACAATGCACTCCCCAGCCAACTTTACCGCCCCAAACCCTTACCCTTGCCCAGCCCAGCCCAGCCCAAGCAAACCCCACAACACCAACATCCCTACCGCAACTCACGTTCGCCTAGTACAACGGGAGATCTAATCGGTGACCCACCAAAGGAAGCAAAAAGAATTCCGACCGCGCAAATCCCTCTCGAACCCAGGGTTGAGTTCGGGTACGGCAGCGTGGCATGTTTTGAACCCAGATGTGAGTTCGCCGCGCGCCTAAAAAAGTCAGGGTCGCGTTCCGTCGCGGTTCGGCATCATGGCCCCGCTTCCCTGGTACGTACCGCTGCCGGCAGCCGTTGGCTATGCTGAGGGGTTTAAGATGCGGCTGGTGTCTGGGAATTTAATGCGATCATATGAGATGTTCGACGGTGTTCTGAGCAGGTGTGAAAAGTGGGGGGATGAAGGAAGTTACATTCGGACGGGTGGAAGGAAAGAGAGACGGGCAATGACGATTGCGATTACTGTTGCGCTTGAAGTAGCGAGAGGGGAAATACTGTGGGATATAGTCAGCGACAACAGGGTATTGCTATTATATGCATGCTCAATACTCGGCATCTCAACCTCGTTCTACCTATCGAATCTCGAAGCAGCGGCGCCTGGAACCCGTACTGCCCTCATACCTCACACCTCCATCACCTAATTCATCATACGTCTACGCGACAGTCTTTCCCTCACGATGCCTCACCACGAAATCCACCACAGCTGCGAGCTCAAAACCGCACAATACCAGCGCCTGACGGAGCTGATTACCAACCTACAAAGCACACTCTTCGCCGCGCCCACATGCTTCGTTAACGTAACCTTCCACTGCGCACACAACTGTTACGGTAAAGACCGGATCAGTATGACCAAAAAATACCAAGACTCGTACGCGCAATACATGGCCGTCGGCGGCAGGCGCGTCTGGACGAATTACATCATCGGCCATTTATGACCGCGCGCTGCATCTCCCGAACATGAAGCTAAACTGGAAGCTCTGATCAAAGGCATAACGAGGGCTTGGAACACAAGTGCGAGGCCATCATTAGGCCTTCAGAGCTTGGTTACAACGCCTAGTGCGAAGTGTATACGGAAGAACGAGGTGGTTTGGAATGCCGCGGATCCAGATGCGCCTGGGAGGTTGGATGACCCGAGGGCGTTGCACAATGTTTTCATCATGGAGGATATTATCGCGGGCATGGAGCAGGGGTTCATGTTGCTGCGAGCTTGGCAGGATAGCCAGTGGGTGGAGAAGAATCTCGAGAAGATAAAGAGGAGGTCTTTTTCTCGGAGATGTGGTCTCTGCTGCAAGCAGTGAACTAGGGCCAAGCTGACTGGTTGTTGATCTGGTCCTTCTTGAGGTGTGTGGGGGCTACACGACATCGGATGTCCCACCGTCACCTGAACGCCGTTTCAGGAACACGAAGACCTCTAGGAGCGGCGCGCCGAAGACAGTTCAGCAAGCAAGACAGTTCATGGCTGATGACGAAACTCAGTACGACCTCAACTATCAACACTTTGCGCTGGATTCTGACCTGGTACACAACGGACGCTCTCCATGGGACAACTATAGAGGCGAGAATCGGAAGAAACACATCCCAGAGATGATCAAATTGGGAAATCTTCCAAAGAAATTACCATCCGAGCCATTCAACCACTGCGGCTACTTTCGAGAGTGGATCGCGGAGTTTTCCTCGAAGACACCAAAGACCGAAGTGACTCAGCCCGACGGCAAGAAGAAAACAGTAGTCCAGTCCAAGGCATTGAGCACCAGAGAGATCGAAGACAGTATAGCTGCGGTCGTGCGTGTTGTGAACCTTTGTAACCACATGACTAGAGTCACATGATGTTCTATTGTAGCAGGCACTGCCCGGTGGGCAAGTGCACTTACCTCTGAGCTGAGAGCTCCTCTACACGAACATCACGACACGACAACAGATAGCAATACAATTGTTGATCTGCAGCCTCCAACCCGACACTGCGCACGCAGTTACAACCTTCGCCGCCCACCTGGTGCTGGCTTCACCACGGGATGGGGCGAAACCGATATCGAATCGTCCATCGACGCCATCGGAGATTTGGTCGCAGTGCACGAGTTCGAGATAATGAATAGGTAAAATGTTTTCCTTCTGTTGCAGAACCCGACTGCCGACAATCGCTCCGCTACAGTGATTGATTCTGCTTCTTGGGTAATGGGCAAAGATAAGCGAATGAAAGCCCATGAATTGCTCAACGGTCAGTTAGCGGAGGCAAGCTCGTTGCGATGGGTGTTCGGCCCCCTTCAGATGGGGCCAGATGATAGCGGCTATTTTGTTATCCTGAATGCTTGGAGCATCATTTTGGGACTGCCAATTTGCTTGGAAAGTTTCCGTCCGACAGCCGACTTCATCCTCGACACATACCACGTCATCTGGGCTGCGACGAGGGGTGAGGCAGACTGGTTGCTCATTTGGTCCCTCCTTTGTTGTTACGGCTACGTAGAATCGGAGTAGATACCGGAGCGGAGCCGAAGATTTCCCAGGGCAATACCTGCTAGCAGTCACGAGGATTACGAGGCGGAGATGAAAGAGGGAAGAGTTCAATTGAGTCCAGTAGCCGTACCCAGCACCTATGAGCATCTACCGGCCACCTCATACCTGAGACATGACAGTGCCTTTCATTAGGATGGTTTTGACGAAGGGGATAGTTTAGTCCGTATTCCTGCATTGCAGAATCATGGGCTTTTCCAGCCGACGTTTGACTCGCGACCAAGTCAGAGCCCGACACTCAAAGTTGATAAAAAAGCTCAGCTCTGGTAAAACGGGGTCTTCGGGGTCAAATGGTATACCAGAAGGTGACGGAACTAGAGACGGTAATGCACGAGGCGGCAATGCTACAGGTGGCAATGCAGGCAACAGTAATGCGGGAGGCGGCAATACAGGCGGGTAGTCAAGCCAAGGTAGCAAGCCCGACGATCCCGCCTCCACGAAACCACCACCCAGGAAGCTCAAACCATGCGAACATCTGCGCGCAGAACTAGAAAGACTACTAGCCGACGAAACGACAGCAGAAGAGCTAAACGCATCCCTGGCACAAGACAAAGCCAGCACAGAAATCGGAATTTGGCTCGGAGATGGAGAGACTTCCCTGGCAATCCTCCCCGTCCTCCTAGCCGTCACCGACATGCAGAAAATAGAACAAGGGTTCAGCATGATGCAGCAGGCCATTGTTCAGATGTGCCAAGCAACCGATCAAAGCTTTCTGGCACAATTTAAGAATAAAGCTGTTCGTCCTGGTCGACCTTGCATGTTTCCTGTTCATATGGAAAAGCACTTTGTGCTGGTGGTTGCCCAGCTTGATGAGCGCGGCCGACCCACCATCTCTGTGCTTGATGCGCGGCCGTTCCATTACGACCAAGACAACCGCGAAAATTTGTTTCAGATGGCTTGGCGTGTCTTGCGCAGTACATCGCAGTGGCGAGGCTTCTTCCCGAATGAAGCTGCGTTTGACAAGGTGAAGCCTACCTCTGCAACCTGGGTCAAGAGTGCTATACAGTCAGGCGCAAACGGACGTGGTTTTTTAACTATACTCAATGCTTGGAGCCTGGCATTGGGGTTGAAGATTAATTCGGATTGCGTACTTCGATGGACTGATTCTTTCTTCCAAGAGCTGCAGGATATCGTGCATCTTGCACGCCTTGGAAGAGTGAACTGGAGGCTTATTTTCACTTTCTTGCGATGCTATAGTTCTATTTTGGGCGGTGTTGTGCCAGAGGACAGACGGTTCGCCCGAACGGTAGATACACGGAACGAAGACACTGTCAATGAGCGGCTCAGCGACCTCGCTCAGGAGGACGATCTTCATCGGCTGGCCAACAGCCCTAAATCAGAAGCCTTGGAGCGGATACGAGATGCGAGCAGGATACTGGGTCTCAATGGAAGGCCCCATAATGAACCCAACGCGTTCCCCTGTGGTAACTGGAGTGTAGACACGAAGGTTTTTTAAGGCCTGAACTTTAACGTATCGGGAAGCTCAACATCGATCAGGATGAGGCAGGACTGGTGAAAGAGGCGGAGAAGAGTAAGAGACATGAATTCCAAGTATTCTTCAATAGCCTTCTAAAGCGACCGCTTGTTGAATGGTCGCGCGAGGAACTCGTACAGAGGTTCAAGACCCACTTTACAGGCTACCATGCTGGGTTTGACTTCCACGTTGAACGCTATGCAAAGGAATGGTGCCTAAGCACTATTGAATCATACACTCAGCTAATGGCAACACCCAACCTGCGGAAGCCGTTTGGAACTACCGGTATCCAAAGCTCCGAGGAACTTGGTGGAAGGCCAAGGTAGAATTCGAAGTCCGAATGGAAACGCGCACTAGAGGACTCCGAGGTAAACCTTGCCATCGCATCGGTCCTAGAGGCTATCGACAACCTGCAATCGGAGATGCATGCGAAAATACGTTCTTCGCATAGCTTTGCTGGAGGATTCGCCTTGACAACCAGCCAGAACATCAAATTCACGATACATCCAGACACTGGAGATAATAATGGTTGGACGGTAATTTCATGACCACGCAGAGCATGGCTGCTACCTGTGGTTGTGGGTGAAAATGTGCTCATACAAGTGCTGGAGAATTGGACCCTGAAGAACGAAATCGAATGGAACAAGCGCTCTGTTCCAAGAGGCGGACCCAATGGTCCTTCTGCCCACACACTCCTTGCACTGGTGCAAGAAGCGGTCAACGACGAAGGAGACGATAGGCCCGGCGAAACCCACTTCGAAACCCACTTCGAAATTCACTTTTTCGATAGTAAGCTCAGTGTCCTTGGAGGCGTACACGAGGGCCTGAAGGAATGCATCGAGCTTTCAGCTCGCTGCCTTCAGTGGTCGACCCATCGCAGTGCATTCCGCGAAGTTGAATTCGCCCATGTGGTGCGCACTAGAGATGCTCTTCCACAGCAGGCTAAATGGGGATGGCAATGTGGTCACCACGCAGTAGACTGGCAAATGGGTCGGGGTTGGGCCAGGGCTGGGCCAGGGTTGGGTCGCCTAGATCGGAATCGTCATTTCACTTGCTTTGTAGACTTGTTTTTGCTACGCTTCTGTGCCAAGCGTGATGAATGGCGGGGAGAGAATGTGGGAGTTGTTGAGCGTACGCATAGAGTGAAAGTTGAGGATTGACTGAGGTTGTATTGTAAAAGCTATGGAAGGTTTATGTAGGTGAGTGACCGTAAACAGCGCTAGCCTAGATAGG
>QXCR01000189.1:0-49673 GCA_004380135.1 Stemphylium vesicarium
TAGTAGGCCTATTATAAAGTCTATAGAGATATCTAACTATAGTATATTAGATAGCTCTATTACTTATATTTCTCTATAAGGTGCGTAAGTACTATATTTATTCTTCTAATAGTCTACGCATTTAGCAATAAAGAAGGTAACTTTATCCTTTATATATAAAAACTCGTAATTTCGCTTAATAAATTCTATTATTTAAATAATACTAGAGTAACTATATATAGAGTTATTATAGTATTACTTAATAATTACTTTTTATAATTCTTCTAGTACCTTATTAGTAATTTATATAACTAGGTTTAGCGTCTTTACTAGTCCTAATAATCTATCTTTATAGCGTATAAGTATTACTAATTTATTAATTATCTTTATTTCTATAATATTATATCTATAGCTAAGAGTATTAGCTCTACTATTATCTTTTTTTAGTATAAATATAATCTTAAACTTATACTATCTTAATTCCTATAATTATTAAATTTAATATTTATTAAGTACTTTAGTAGTTATAAACGTAATTAAGTTCTTATAATCTAAGAATATTATAAGTTCTAAGTAACTCTTAGCGTATACTCTCTAATACTTTAGATAAGTAATAATAGCTAATAGCTCCTTATTATAAATATTATAGTTCTCCTCTAGTCCTAAAAGCTTACGTAAATAATAAGCTATAAGATGCTATTAGCCTTTATATAATTAGCTAGTATATTCTCTTAGTGCGAGATCTAATAAGTTAGTCTTAAAGTATAGAGGTTACCCTAATTAGAATATATAGAAGTATAGTAGTATTATACTTATATTCTTAAGCGTCTAAAAGGCGTCTTCTACTTCTTTACTCTATATAAATAGTATATCTTTTCTTATAAATTTTATTAATAGAATAGTAATCTTAGAGTAATTCTTAATAAACTATTAATTAAAGTTTAAGAATTCTAAGAAGAATTATATTTTCTTAACTATCTTTAGTAATAGCTATTTCTTAACTACTTTAATCTTTTCTTTACTTATACGTACTTTATTAGCTTCTATAATATATCCTAAGAAAGTAACCTCTTTCTTATAGAATTCGCATTTCTTTAGCTTAAGTTATAAGTTAAACTAGTCTAGGCACTTTAGCACTATATAAATATATTTAATATATTCTTCTTTATTCTTAGAGTAGATAAAAATATTATCTAAATATATAATAATAAAGATATCTAGATAAGCTCTTAATATATTATTAATAAGTTCTTAAAATATTACTAGGGCGTTTATAAGCCTAAAAAGTATAATAATATATTTATAGTATCTATATCTTATTTAAAACGCTATTTTTTATTCTTTACCTTTCTTTATTTTAATAAGGTAGTATCTATCTTATAGATTTATTACTATAAAAATTCTTACTTAAGATAATTAATTCTAAAATTTTATAATATTTAGTAGTAGGTATTAATTCTTTACTATAATATTATTAAGCTTATAATAGTTTACGTATATTCTTAATAGTCTCTTCTTCTTTAGTATAAAGAGTATTAGAAATCTTACTAGTAATATAGAAAGTCTAATATATTCTTTCTTTAAATTCTTATTTAGCTACTTTCTTAATACTTTAAATTCTATTTCTAATAGTTAATATATTAGTCTAAAGAGTAAAGTTTTCTCTTTTTCTAGAATAATCTTATAATTCTAGAGTTAATACTTTAGTAAGACTTTATTATCTACTACTTCTATAAAAAAATACTTAAATTCTTTATACTCTTTTAAAATATTAGAAGTTATACATTTCTTTAAAACTCTAACTTTATAATCTAGTAGTATCTTACTAGTATCTATTAAGTTAAACTCTTATATCTTAAGGCTATTCTTATATAAGGTTTACTATTCTTTAGTAATATTATAAACTTTTCTCTTATTTATTATTAAAATTAGTTAATATATAGGCTAGCTTATAGTTACGTCTAATCTATAGTACTTAAATAAAAACTTCTTTAACTTCTAGTTAATCTATAAGTTATATTCTTATAGCTAAGAAAGTCCTAATATAATATTATAAGTAGCTAGTCTAAAGACGTCTAAGTCTATCCTTTTCTAGTACTCTTAAATACTAAGCGTTACGTTAGTAACCTTATATATAATCTTACTTTCTTTTAGTATTAGTTATTTATTAGTAATTTATAGTAGGTATAACTAATATTTTTATAGTAGTTAAAGTTTAGCTTTATCTACTATATGCGCTAAAATATAGTTTACTTCTAATTCTAAATCTACTAAAGTATATATCTATACTCTATTAAGCTATACTAGTAGCTTAATAAGCTCTAAGGGATTTATTATATTAATCTTCTTAGCTAGGCCTTCTTAGCTATTTACTAGTCTAAAAAAGACTTAATTCTAAATCTATAGAATTCTTTTATATTATAGTGCTTATTATATACGCTACTTAGGTATATTTACTAGTTATACTCCTTATATTCGTAGATAGAGTTATTAATATATTATATCTTATATATAGTTTATATCTAAATAATGTCTTATAAGTCTTTATAATTAAGAAAATAAATATTCTTATACTTATTTTATAAGTACTTTAGGTATATATCTTTAATATATATATTCTATTCTATCTTATACTTAGGGAATCTATACACTCTTCTTAGAGACTATATAAATCTCTTCTTTTCTAAGTAATAAGTCTTATAGAAGTCGTACGTATAATTAGTCTATAATAACTTAGTATAGTAGAGGTTATAAGAATTATACTAGTACTAGACTATAGTATTTTAGCTTATTTAGTTAATCTTTTATTTACTTTAAGATTAGTTTTATAACTATTACTTCTCTACTTCTTTAGCTTATAATAGCTTATTATTTTAAGAGTATTATATAAACTCTTAAACGTCTAGTTCTAGAATCTTAACTATTTAGCTATCTAATTCTATAGCGTACGGAGTTATCTCTTAGATATCTTTATTAAAAAGTATAACTATAGGTTTATTCTATACTTATAGTGCTTATTTAACTTATTAGAGATTCTTTAGTATTAATAAGAACTTCTTAATTTTTAGAGGAATATTTTCCTAATCTTAATTAATCTTATAGGCTAGATTATAGAAGTACTATTATATAGTTTATAGAATATTTAGAGTTTCTATAGCGTAGTCTACTAATTTCTTATTAAGATAATAGAGTAGGCTATTAATCTATAGTAATAGTAACTCTATTTCTAGTAGGCTTACGTAGGGCGTATTTAGTTAATATTTTTTCTTAAACGTAGCTATCTTATTATGCTTAGTGCGTAGTAGTTCTACTACGTCTTCTTCTAGTGTATTATACTCCTCGTTAGATATAAGTAAGTTATTTAGGTATTTAGTTCTTATAATAGTAAGGTTCTTAATTCCTTTAAGAATACCTTCTCTACTATCTACTTAGTATTTAATTATAGGTTTTATAATAACTTCCTATAATTTATTAGCTAGTTTACTAGCCTTTCTAAGTATATTAACTTATCTTATAATCTTATTTTTACTATAATAGTCCTATACTATATAGCCTATTTTACTATAGGTATAGTAAGTAATTAGCTTCTTACTCTTATTACGCTAAAACTTTAGCTAACCTAGTCTCTTATTAATATTATTAAGATATATAGGCTTATAGCCGTTTATAGCGTATATACTAGGGACTTAAAATACGTAGCTTTACTAATATTCTTAGTTAGGGTATAAATATTAAAGCTAGTATCTTAGTTAGTTATTTATAGGCCCTTAGATATAGGTTTCTTAGTTAAATAGTTTTTCCTTTAATATAAGCTTATATAACTTATTATTAATTTAAATAGCTTTATTTATAAGTTTATTAAGTATATTAAGGTTAGATCTACTTTATATAAGTTCCTTACGTATAGTTAACTTAAGATCTTATTAATATATCTATATTAAAGTATTATTATTCTAGTTAATAATTATAGAGTATTATTAGAACTTAGTTATATAATTAGTAGTAGACCTAGTCTATTTAAATCTCTAAATTTTCTATTCTATAACTACTAATTCTTTAAAGAGTAAAAAGACTTCTTTTATCTTAGCTTTAAAGGCGTCCTAATTATTAATAAGATTAATATTATCTTAGTTATTAATATTATTATCTATATATTAGCGTAAGATAGAGTTAGCTTACTTCTCTACGTTACTATAAAGGAAGATAGTAGCCTATATAACTTTATTATTATTATTAATTCTATTTCTTTTAATATAGAGGTATCTATTAATTTAAAGTAGCTAAGCTTTAAGCTTACTATAGTTACTATAGTATAAGTTAGACTTATTACTACGTACTAAGATATAAGTAGCGTCTATAGTCGTATCTAAGGTATCTATTACTATATTACTTATTTTAAGAGTATTTAAAGTATAAAGGTCTATTTTTAAAGAGTTCTAAGATTAGTTCTTAGAAATAAGCTAGGCGCGTAATAGATAAGATAAGTTAAGTATAATATAAAAATTAATAAATAACTTAAAAGTTTAAGAATTAAGTACTAATTTTTAGATTTTAAAGTTAAATATAGTAATTATAAAGATATACTATCTAGTAGTTATATACTTATATAATAGTTATAGTAACTCTTAATAATAGTAGAGTATAACTTCTAGTAATAGTTATAATAGTCGTAATTACTTCTAGTAATAGTTATAGTAGTTGTAATTACTCTTAGTAATAGTTCTTAGCGTAGTAATTAGTTACGTAACTACTAATAGTTAGCGTTTTGTAGGATCGCTATCCTGGTCTTGCTCGTGCGGCGTGGTTGCGGCGTGGTTGCGGCGTGGTCGTAAGCGTTTTGACTTCGGGTCGTAACACGTGACTAATCACTGCGCTAAGGACTATCGCTAAGAGCGATCACGACTACCGTAACTATCGCTAGAAGTAATTACGACTATTATAACTATCGCTAGAAGTTATACCCTACTATTATTAGGAGTTACTATAACTATTATATAAGTATATAGCTACTAGATAGCGCACTCTTATAGTTACTATATTTAATTTTAAAATTTAAGAATTAGTACTTAATTCTTAAACTCCTAAGTTATTTATTAATCTTTATATTATGCTTAACTTATCTCGTCTATCACGCGCCTAGCTTATTCCTAAGAACTAACCCTAGGACCCTCTAAGGACGGACCTTCACATAGGCGGTCTAGTAGGTTAATAGGATAGGACTTAGGCGGGACTTAGTATAGAGCGTAGACCTTATTTAGTTTTCTTAGGATATTATAGTGCCTCTAGTAGTATTTACTTTTAAATATTAGAGTATAGCTAGCAAAGCTAATTCTTAGATTATATTATTTTAGCTAAGGTATTTCTAAAATTATAGAATAGTACGCTAGCTACGTTATATTTAGATAGATAGTCTTAGTATAGTCTTCTACTCTTATAGTAGCCTTAATATAGTGCGTAATAGTACCTTACTTAGATAGGTTACTATTAAATATTATAATACTAAAGGGGTTCTTTAGTTCTTATAGAGGTAGCTTATAGCTTTTAGCCTAGCTTTAGTCTATAAACTCTTTACTCTCTATATTAGAGTTAGTTATTACGTATATTAATATTATCTTCTCTTCTATCTTTAGTAAGATTAATAGAATTATTATATTAGACCTCTAATTACTTTTCTTATATATTAAGAGTCCCTTAATAGACGCCTTAAAGAGGTAAACTAAGAACTACTAGCCCTAGTTATATAACTTTAGAGCCTAAATATAACTTAGTTTAGACTTATTCTATTTAATAAGTAGTTTAGGCTAGATAGTAGGCTAGTTATTAGGTAGATAAGAGAAGAACGCGGGGGGCTAATAGAATAGGGGATCTAGGGCGAGGACATGCGGAGGGACTAGTAAGCAGCGGGGGGACTAGGGGATTAGCAGGGTGCGAAGGGGCGAGTGTTAGGTTCTAGGTAGTGGGCTACCTAGTGGCTCTTTAAGCTATAGCGAAAACACTTGCCTCTCTCTCTGCGGCCCTTTAGTATAGGGGTCCTTTATAAGCTAAGGTCTATAGGTTCGTACGTGGGTATAGTATTCAGCGCTACTGGGCGGGGAGAGTTCGCTCGTCTATCCCGCGTGTCTAGGCTAGAAGTCGGCTTAATAGCGGAGGCGTAGCTTACTAGGGGGGTTCTAGTAAGTAAGGCCTAGTAGTTATAGGTAATCTACTACTAGTACTATTAGTAATAATTATTAAGCTTCTATAAATAGCTAGCGTAAATAGAGAACTCTTAAGATAAAAATAAGTTATAAAGTAGTATATTCTATAACTTATAAGATATCTCTTAGAATAGTAGAGGTATAAGTATACTCTCTAGTATATCTCTTTCTAGGGCTAGTTATTAGAATTTAAAGAAGTAAGTACTAAAGTTAAAAAATTTTTATTATAGTTAGAAGAGCTTATTTTAGATATTCTAGGCGTAATCTAAGTCTCTAAATACTTACTCTAAGTATTTTAGTATTTATAGATAGTTAATAAACTAAGAGATACTATATTAGATCTTAGATAGTATTAGTATATACGCGCTACTTATAAGGCGGCCTATAACGTAAGTTATTTAGTTAGTAGCTAATAAGAAATAGTTAGTATTTATATTTATTTTACTATATATCTATTAGATAAACCGCTAAAGGTTGCTATAAATTTTATTAAACTTCTTTAGGTTAGGTATTTTCTCGCTAAGGCTGGCGGTTCTAGAACGTAGGGGAGTAATAGGCGTAGGCGGTCTTATTAGGTCATCTGCGCGAGCTTTAGCTGTAGCTCGGGGGGGCAAGGTAATAGCTCCGTAGGGGGTCTATATAGTAGGGCTAGCGGTAGTAACTAAGTGGCGCTTCTCGATTTCAAGCTCTGTAATCTATTTCTAGTTAGCGGCTAGTTACTCCTTCTAGTAGCGGATAATTCCATCGCGTTCAGTAATAGAGGTTTGGTGCTCTTATTCTATAGCACGAGCTACGCGGAGGGAGCTCTCTAAATCTTATATATACTAATAGTTATTGCGCAGGTATAGCAGCCAAGCATTAGGACTATTGCGCACCTTAGCTAAAAGGGCTTCGGCCGAGTCTGGAGCTGCTAGTGGTTCGGGACGGTCCATGGCGGGTCGCGATCACGGCGCCTATAGGAGGAGCTACGTAATGTCACGGGGTCGGCAGGCAGAAAAGATAGGTGCACGTGATTGGTGTATTTACTACGTAACACTAACAGTATAGGGTCAGGCTAAGACAAGGACGTAGCTCAAGGAGCGTACGACGGGGCGTGTTCGCGCAGGAATTTCAGTGATCGCGCAGCTGCTCGCTTAGCAGCTTGGCGCGCTCTCATTAGCTATCTGAGCCAGCGCCGTGACAAGGCCTCCGGACTGACTAAACTAATGTTTAAAGGTTACTAAACTAGACTAAACTAACTACTAAGACTTTTTAGGTAAGTTAAAACTAACTAAACTAAACTAACGTTACTACTACTATAGACTAACTAGACTAACTAGACTAATCTAAACTAGATTAACTAATATTAAATTAGGATAGCTACTCTTATATTCTTAAAATTTCTTATTCTAATAGTATACGTGCTAGCCTATAAGTAAAGGTGGTTACTAGCTATATACTAAGCCTCTTCTAGCTCTTTAAACTCTATAAAGCTATAATAAGCTCTAGCTTTATTTAAAGTCTTCGCGTGCCTAATATATTGCTAAGCTCGCTAAATGTCCGCTCGTAGTCTACTACTGCCGCTAGTATTATAAGTATATTAATAGCAAACTTTAAGAGTACTAGAAATTGTCTAGTAACTAACTTCTAGTAGAGTAGCGGGTTAAGCGAGAGCTAGTCCTCCTTAGCTAACGCTAGTTGCCGCCTCTAGATCTTATATTTATCCTTCTTTAGACTTGCCTCTACCTATCGTAGATTAGTCTTAATCGATAACTATAGAAAGGCTAATCGCGACGCTAACAACCCTAGCTAGGGCTTCTTTTGCGGCGGCGTTATTACGTTAGCTACGTTAACTATAGCGTTGCTTCGCTCTTGCCACATTCGCAAGAACGCCTAATAGTTATTATTAAGCTAGCTGTCGCGATAGTGGACGCCATTATAGGTGGTAATATAGGTGTTTAGCACCTTCTAGAGCGCCGTAAGGTGGTTCTTATAGTATAGGTAAAGAACTATAGTAGCGTAATAAATAGGCGCGTTATTAAATTTTTTATAGTACTTAGTAAGCTTACTATATATAAGGTTAACGTGCGTAATAAGATAGTCTTTAGGCGTATTAGGGTCTTTATAGTTTATATTCTTAAGGTAGTCCTTAAGAGCCTTAAGTTAGTTAAGTAGCTATTTAAACGTTACTAGAACCTCCTATATAGCGCCGTGGCGGCCATGTCGGCCGCGGCCTTCAAGCAGCCGTGTAGCTTCCGCAAATGGCTCGAGGAGTTGAATATACTCCGTAATTGTCGCCCAATCCTTGCCGCTTAGGCCGCCCTCGCGTACATATAGTCGCGGCTGCGCAGCAGGCAGCTGCTCGCGGTTCTTCCGACGTCGTGATGGTGCCGTTGCGGCACTGTGCTCCTTGAGTTTGAGCTCAATATAGCTGTCGATAGGACCATGTAGCTCGGCTGCGCGCACAAAAGTGTCGAAATAGCTATTCCAGCGCGTCTTAACAGGCTTAACAAGTTGCCGGATGTTAGCTATAACGCCTATCGCCTGTGCCTCGTCATGCTGCAGGCGCTCTAATAGCTGTCGAGTTTGCGGCGTGCAGATAGACGCGATTACGTCAAAAAGGACGCTAATATGGCCGTACTTACGCCACTTATCTATGTACTTCTCCTCGTCGTTAAGGTGAGCGGCGTCGTTCTCGTACGCGCTACGATCTTTACCCTAAATTACTAACTGCGCGCCTAGGTTAAGAATATAGTAGTAGTAGCGCAGCCGCCGCTTACTCGTAGTAAAGTTAAACTCCTCTACTAAAGACTTAACTATAGTATTATTATTACTTACGTTATTAAGTATAAAGTACCTAATACTTATATTATTAATACTAAAAAGCTATAGTATTATCGCTACTACTAAGGTAATATTATTACTAGTATACGCCCTATAGAGCTTAGGTAACTTAAGTAGATAGTTAACTAGCTTACCCTCGCTATTAAGGTAGTATACGTAGAGGCTAGTAAAAGCATATTATCTACTAGTTAAAGTCTAGTTATTAAAGGAAACGTGTATAAGTGACTAGGCGTCGCGAAGGTAGGCGGCAACAGCTAGTATATACGCGTTATACTTAGTAATAATATAATCGCGGAGCGTCTAGTAGCTATACTAAAGGAGGGCTTCTACTAGGGGACTTATAGTCGCGATTATATTTTAAAACTATAGCGTCTCTATTACGCGTAGGCTCTAGTTATTAGTAATTATCTAGTCCTTTAGCGCGTCTTAGAACTAAGAGGTTAAAAAGCTTACCGCTATCTTATTTATAACTTATTAGGAGACCTCTATACCTCTAGACTTTATAATATATACTTATAACTTTATAAGCGCGCCTATAATATTACCCTTCTAGCTAGTAATTAGAATAGGTCCGTTAGATCTAAGTAAGTGCCCAGGCCTATTACTTAAGAGGTGTCGGCCAGCGTTCGTAGTGCTGTTAGCCTCGTAGCACGCCTCCTGCTGCCGTCGTTAGTGGCAGTACTAGCAAAGCTAGTAGTTCTTCTTGTGCTTGCGGTGCTAGACGCCCTAGCCGTGGCGGTAGATCCAGCTTTTTAGCCCGCCACGATTACAGCGCTTAACCTAGCGCCGCTCTAGATACGGCACGCGCTTAAAATTAAGCCTAACGTAGTTATTATTATCGTCGTCGGGTATGTCCGCCTATACTACAACGGGCTTATTAGGCTGAGCCTCGCACGCAGTATCGCTAATAGTAGGCGCGTTTAATAGCGACGATTAAGAAGAAGCGCGCTTATTATATTTAATAAGGCGGCAGAGGCCTAAGTTAGAGGGAGTAGATATAAAGTACTCTAGAAGAAAATATGCGTTAAGTAGTTATAGTAGGCGAGATGCGTAGAGCTTACTAAGTAAGACTAGCGCACTCTAAAAACTCTAATTAGCCTAGTAGTTTATTACTAACCTATATAGAACTAGTAATAGCCTATATAAGACTAGCATTATCTTATCGCCACTTCTAAATAATACTAGAAGTAGCTATTATAGCTATAAAATATAGCCTTAAAATAGCTAATATTAGTCTAATATTAGTTAGTTTAATTAGTCTAGAGGCTTCTTAAACTAACTAAACTAACGTCTAGCAGCCTTAATAACTAACTAACTAAACTAAGTCTTAGTAGTTAGTTTAGTCAGTTCTAACTGAGTTACCTGACTGATAGCAAGTCTGCTTCATCCTACAGGATTCGCTCTTCCGACAAGAAAACAGAGTTACAGCATACCAGGCTGAGACATTGGTTCAGACCATCCTCAAATCCGAAGTGGAGAATGTGCCGCATTTGAAATGTGCGCTCCAGTTTGTGCAGCTCCTGATAAAAGCTTTCGTGCCTGTATAGTCAGTGTCACAGCATACTGCCCTTTTCGCTATTCTTCCTCGCCCAGCGACTACAGCGCAATCATTGTCTACCCCTCATGCGGCTCCGCGCACCACTACAAAGTTTTGAGCGGTGATTCGGTAATCCAGCTTTTTAATCGTAACAAAGCGTAGATGCCTGAAGACGATCACATCGGAATATGATTCCAAGAAGGACCTTATCCAATGTCAGCACATGCATGTTACTGTGTTATTCGTGCACCGTGAAGCTGGTCCCGATTCAGCTCCAGCAGAGTGCAGCCATATGCTGGTCGCAGTTCAATATGAAGCTGCGCTTCAGGCCGCCGCGATGGTATATTCGAATTGACATAAATATCTTGTTGGAACATATCGAGCACAGGTAAGCTTTCGGGATGTCGGGGTATCGTTGCACGATGGGTGCTAGATCAGCCCCGAGAGTCTAAAGCACTCCTGGCATCTTGAAGCAACAGCAACTACAATCGAACTGTCGCGTAAGGCACATGGAACGAATTGGAACTGAGCGTAACAGGTACATGTCAGAAACCCTTAATTCCTAGCCCATCCAGAAAGGATTTGAATGAGAATGTGAGAAGGCACGCAATCACCGCTGGGTCATCGGGAGCGGGGAGCAAGAGGTATATCCCATTCCCAGTACTTGCAGAAATGGCAAGACCTCTCAATCATACTATCCCCTCCTCTCCAAGCTCACCCAAGCTCATGAATCGGGAATCGCCGCAATAGCCTCAACCTCAATAAGGAAGTCTCCAGGCAGCTTGCCAACCTCAACGGCAGTACGCGCCGGCTTGGGAGTGGGCAGCATAGCAGCATAAACCTCGTTCATGGCGGAGTAGTCGGACATGTTGGCGAGGAAGACGGTAGTCTTCATGACGTAGTCCCACGACGTGCCGGCTTCTTCAAGTACGGCAGCAATGTTTTTGATGACTTGCGCCTGCTTCATGTGAGAAGGGCGATGAGCAAGGAGTAGAAACCGAGAGTACGTACTGTTTGCGCTTCGATGCCGCCTGCTACGATCGATCCATTCAATGATGGTACAGTACCGGAGGTGTAGACTATTCCTTTGGATGTCCAGGCGCCGCTTGCTGGTCGTGGGTTAGTATGTGTGGACAATGCGAAAGGCAGTCGATGTACATAGAATAGGACCTTGAGTACCGAGATAGGTCACAACAGGCTGCTCAGCATATTTGGGCGAAGGAGTCGCAATGGCTGCGCCAGCGATGACCAGGAAGGTAGTGCAAATAGAGGTAAAGGTGACCATGATTGCGTTTTTATCGAAAAAAAACAACAACAACAAATTCTATTTGAGTAGATGCAAGGGCTACTGTTGAAGTCGTTGCGAGGATATTTTTATAGACGTTGTACTGTACTATGATCTTATACGATTTGACCCTATGGTTGCCTCAGCGCTCACTGAATGTTGAACATTCGGTCAGAACCAAATGCCCGCATCAAACCGAATGCCATGGCTTCCAAGAGCTGCGAGCTCCCGTATACCGGGTAAAGCTTCTTGCCAATGCTGCTGAGAAATGCAGTCCGTATTGACGGATCAAAGCTGCCGCGGATATTTCCCACTTGCGAGCGATAAAGCCCACCTCATTCGTGACTATTCACGCTTCGCCGCCGGCCCCAAGGCGTCGGAATTTTTGCAAGGGAAGATATGGGTTTCGCGGCAGTTCAATTGGCGGGGCCATGCAAACAATCGGATTACCTTTCGTGGGGGAACTGAAAAACTGGAGATATCAAGGAATTGTCTAAGTAGGAAGGAGAATACTATTCGTCGTAACGTGGAGTAGGGCGTGCTGGGCGATGACGAGAAGGACCGTTGACGATGCATCGTGCCTGGGCGCCAAGAGCTCTCGTGTACTTGCAGGGCGTGTAACACGTGTGCTGGAGACCGGCTGTTCGTTCTAACGTAAGTCGAGATAAAGGTTACTGGAGTTGAGATAAGGACCCGGCTGTGGCCCACTCGCGATGCGTTATCTATATCGCGGGGCTCCACTTGTGGATGATCGTGGCTTGCCGTTCGGCTCTTTATTCGTTGCCGAAGGATGCAACTCCATGCCAAATTCTCGATCGCATAAGCCTCGCCGCGCGCTCTTTTTACACCACTTCCGCAAAGACCTACCCTGTGGCTGTTTGTGGGTTTTCGGAAAAGTCTGACTCGCAGCTGTAATGAGCCCTACTTGCAAAGTCTGACATCCGCAAGTTGCCAGACTTCTGGAAAGAGTCGGGCATGATCGAAATTGCAATTGTGCTTTCGAGCTCAACTGATCCTGAATCTTATGCGGAGAGGGTGCGTTCCCAAGTCCCCCGCTGTCGCCCGGAAAGCGCAATTTGATCATGCATCGTAGTCGAAAGCCCTACAATGACTCGATGTAGCATCGTGAAGTTGTATGGGTACATTGCAACATGCCTACCCGACTGTCGAGCATGCATCCGACGTCTCCGTCGGAGTAGAGCCGACACCGGTTCTTGTTATCTTTCGGAAAGTCAAGGAATACTCAGCCCGGAGTGCCGATCACCTCTACACGTCGCATCTTCACACTATCGCCTGTAATATGTTGCGCTACTGCACCTCGCTTCGTGAACGTGTTGCGGGTCAACTGTAACGGGAATCGTAACGCGTTGTGAACCCCATCATGCAAGTGGACTTGTCAAAAGAGGCGCACCACAACGCCTTGTTGTCCTTATCGCTGCTGGACATGTCAATGTCTTTTGCCGTTGGGATGCGATGGGCAACCATGACGACCTTTTCCGCTGACCGCAGGCGCGCCCTAAAATGATAAGACTTTTTTTGGCCAACGCAAACGTAAATCCTTTGTAAGGTTGGAAAAGACTATACGCCCAGTATCGGAGAGGTAAAGTATTTGAGGGAACGATGATCCCCCTGACTTGGGGTATCTCTCACAAACACAACCATCTCTTTCCAAAGCCAAGATGAGGGGTCTTCTCACAGCTTCTTCGGCAGCCTTATTCTTGACAGGCGGGGCCATCTCCAGCCCGGTCAGTCCTCGTTCAGACCTTCTGTTCTTCAAGCCTCTAGAGGTCAAGTCAGACTCGGTACACAATGTCCACGTCAACTTCAACGACGATGATTTCGAGGGCGAAGTTCGCCTGGTGTACGGCGAATGTGGAATGAAAAGCCACAGTGAGAGACACCACGATGTTGCCTCACACTACATTAAGCGATCATATCGACCCGAACGTTTCGTCTGGATTGTACCTGAAGATGCTGTCAATGGCGGCTGCCTTCATGCCTATTCAGGATCCGGTCTTATTGGACGTTCGGCACGGATCCGTGTAACGCACCAGTCAAAGAAGAGGGAAGAGATCGCCGACGTTGCTGACGCCATGGGCCCTTGGTTCGATGGTGTAGCCTACATGAAGGCGAAGCAGAACAACGCGTCCTACGTCGCTGTGGAGAAGAGCAAGCAAATTGCCATCATCGGAGGAGGCATGTCGGGGCTGATGACCAGCCATCTGCTTGACTCCGTAGGAATCCATGACTGGCACATAATTGAATCATCCCAACGCATCGGAGGTCGCATACGAACAAAGTACCTCGGCGGCAGCACACCCGACCAGTATCAGTATCAAGAGATGGGTCCCATGCGCTTTCCAGTGTCAATTCATTACCCAGACGCGAACGAAACGCTCGATATCCAGGATCACAAAATGGTCTTCCAACTAGGAGATGTGCTGACTCAAATGAACGGTGGACCCGATAGCGACCTTGCTGTCAACTTCATTCCGTGGATCCAGTCAAGCCCGAACTTGCCGGGTGATTCGAATGGCTACCGCCTTCCGAATGGCCGTATCCCCAGTGCCACGCAGATTCGGACTAACGAGACCGCGTACACATTGCCCGAAGTTCCTGGCCCTAACGAGGAAGCCGTGGAGCATGCCACCGAGCAACTCGAGGAATTCGAAGGGACCACCCCGGAAGTCATACGTGAGATGGCCACGAACGTCTACAAAGCCCACAAGAACGCCGTTGAGAAGGGTCTTTTCCATTTCTCTGAGGCTGCATATCTCAGGTACGCCCTCAACCTGAGCGCCGATGTAGTCGACTACATTGCCGGCGACTCTGACTCGCCTATGTGGGAGTATGACACCGGATACTTTTCTGCGACAACATGGCGAACAATTGACAAGGGTCTGGAGTCTCTGCCCCGTGCTTTCTATCCTCATGTTCAGGATCGTTTGACTCTTGGCCGCAAGATTACTGGACTGAAATATGATGAAAGCACTGAGAAAATCTCCGTTGAGTGGCGCCAGGACCCGTTCGCGATGGAACCAGAGAGTGAAGAGTACGACTACGCCGTGGTTTCCGTACCTTTCTCGAAGGTCAGAATCTGGGATCTTCCGGAATATTCCTCGCTCTTGTCCCGCGCTATTGGCGAGATGAACTACCAGCAGTCGTGCAAGGTTTCTCTGCGCTACAAGACACGTTTCTGGGAGAAGCTATCGCCACCCATCATCGGTGGGTGTGGTTCCGTTGATATTTCCGGAATTGGTAGCGTCTGCTACCCTTCATATGAGATCAACTCTACGGGCCCGGGCGTAATCCTAGGCTCGTATATTTCCGGTACACTGGCACGGTCTGTAGGCGCACTCAGCGAAGAAGATCACGTCGCCATGGTACAACGCGCGATGGTCGAGATCCATGGCGACATAGCAGACAAGGAATTCACCGGCGCATACGACCGCCAGTGCTGGGAGTTTGATGAGCACCAGGCTGGTGCTTGGGCTGCGCCTACTGTCGGTCAGCAAGACTTGTTCCTACCCGCCTACTACAACACCGAGTTCAAGTCCATCTTCATCGGTGAACACACGAGCTACACACACGCCTGGATCTTCTCGGCGCTTGACTCAGCTGTGCGCGGGACGTCTCAGCTGCTGTTGGATATGGGTTTGGTGGACGAGGCAAAGCAGATTGTTGATACCTGGATGGGACGATGGATTACCATATGACGGCTTTCCGTGGCGGGATTAGAGTAATCGAAATCTAGAGGAGACCGAATAAAGTAATTCCAATCAAGCTTCCTATTGAAAATATGGTGATATACTGTTGGGAACGAATGAGTGAGTTGGGATCATGGCTATCAAGAAACTGTGATGAAGAAACGACTAGGTGCGCAGGCCCTGGAATGACGCCACAACTAGCGCGTTCCTGCAGCATCTTCGCACTCCGGCCTACCGCGAACCTCCCGTCATTATCACCCAAGACCAAACTGTATCTAGAGATCGCGCCAAGCCGCGAATATCTTTGAACAATGCATTTTGCGCACATTGGCTCTGATCCCCCCTCACGTCGATCTCATCTTCCAATGTGCCACCCTTCAGCCCGACGCGACTTCCGCCGTTTGGTACGAACGCGGTCCCTCACCAAACCCGTCGTCCCAAGCCGGCAGTTTGCTCTTTGATGTAATGGCGAATTGATCATCAACTATCAACCATGGGGCGTCAGTGTACTTTTGGTGATGTAATAGCTGCTGCTATGCATTCCCTCGCTGTGGCACATCTCCCAAAACAGCTCTAGGTGAGAGTCTCGGCCGGTTAGCTCGGTCTTACTTCTGTCTCCTGGAGTTATTATGGCATATCTATTTCGGAACCTCTAGGAAACATCCAAAATGAGAATGCATGCTATATTCAATATGCAGCAATGCGATATGCCAGTCTGCCGACATCCTTTGTAGGGAAGATGTGTTGGGAGTGTAGCATCACGTGACCTCATTGCGCGGGTCCTCCACCTTCCGGCCCTGGGCCCTGCGTAGTGTTTACATGGCACCTCATTGACGGCCAAAGTCTTGATTGTCTCTCTGGATCACCGATATGTTACCACTTCCACTCCAATAACGCGTCAATCACCTGCAGCTCAACGCATCTTCTGGTCAAGCTTCGGTACTGACCAAAACCGGAGAATCACGAGATCAAGGCAAAGCTGGAAATCATGTACGGGCGCAACCTTCAGCGGAACTCTGTACATGATAAGTTCCACGGGTCACTCCAATGTCAAAGGCTACTGCTTACATCACCATGGCGCTCATTTCGGACTTGGAGATGGATCCCGTCTGCCAAGCATTGGAAGGGAAGCATAAAACGCATGCTCATTGCTACTTAGTAGTCGTACAGGAATATTCCACCTACTCAAAACGTCCTGCACGAGTCACAAGATGTTGAAAACTCACCCCGAAGACCCGATAAAGACGCCTGAGCAGCTCGAAGAGTTGCGTAGCCAACTTGAAAAGTAAGATGGCTAAGGTCAACAGTAGTGCTTCCTTTACTGACGAATACAGAGCCACTGCAAATATGCACACCCTTACGACTCGAGGAGATAACATGATCCATGGAGAGACTTTTCTCAAAGCCCTCTGTGGCGGCCGTGTGAACTTTGCGATTGAACTTCTCCGTTGCAGACGTTAGGCAGGAGAAAATCAGGAGGCCGAACCTCTTATGCAGGGATACATAAAGGAATTACGACAGGCTGTATGTTACAGGGTCATTCAAAGGCTTCCAGCCCGTGAGATCCGAGATCAGATCTATGGGTATCTAGCCGAGCCTGGTAAGGTATCTGTTGTCCCTGCTACGAGTAGCCGGCGTGAAAGGGGTGGTGGTCGGCTAAGCGGCCCCAGGAAAGCTTGCGCTCTCATTTGACGGCGATGCTTCTTCCCCTCCGACTTGGAATGGGAGTCCTCCTTGCCGCACATATGAAAGTGCGAACAATTCACGCATGCCTTCTTGACAGAGCTCGTCCAGACATGGTATCGCACCAATACCTTCGAAGTTGTGGATCCTTCACTCATCCCCGAATTTGCCATCTTGGATCGTTGGCAGCTGGCCATTGTACTACGCAATCACATCTCGAAGATACAGATCGCCTTCAGTATGGCATCTCTTATGAAAGAAGGTAAAGATCATACCTCGTCGCCGGCGCTGAGACAGTTGTGTGCAAACCTTCGGCTTCTCCATCACCTTCGCCCCAATACCAAGATCACAGTAGAAATCGACAGAAATGGCTGCTGGTGTTGGTGCAACCGCAAGAGCTGCAAGGATCATCTCGTAAAGGGGCATAGGGGCAATGTCTGGGCGCAGGACGCGTCCCATGTTTCTAAGTTCGTGGGCGAACTTGAGACCGGGATTTTCGATGAGGTCCGCAAGCTTACCAGTGAAGGATGTCGCTCCGTTTTCGAACTGGATGTCATGCTTTGGATCGCGGTCGAGAAGCCCGAGGATACAGGATGTGAGACGTGGGTCAAGAAAATCATGGAGTTCCAGTCTTCTCTTGTTCGTTACAGAATACTCTAGTTAACCTCGACTTCCTTGGCTTTAGCGGGGCGAGAAGACTCGTTCTTTGCTAGACTTTTGCTTTGTAGCGGACTTGCGCGGAAGGGCGTAGCGAGTGGGAGCTGTCTTACAATTCTCGCTCATGCGCATCCAAAATCGAACGGAAGTTGGGCGTCCGTCGTGGGCGCTCAAAAAGAATCCATTTCTTGTTACAGCACGGTACCTGCAAGTAGTGTGACGTGAAACCTGAGCTGTTGGACCAGGTGGCTAAAGTTTCCCTGATTCCCGTCTCCCACGAACCGATATGTAAACTTCCCACTCTGCCGCAAAGTCTAACTTGTCCTGCGCGGGACTTTTTTTCCAGCAGTTCCTGTCTTGTTGTGAGTTAATCTTCTGAAGAACGGTCACAAAGTACTGACAGCAACATGGGCCTCGATCTTTTCCATCTAACTATCCTCATTGAGCTCAGATTTGAAGACCTCAAAAGTCAGACCAGCATCCAGTTTTGCGAAGAGGCTGTATCCAGCATCTAACAGTTTTCCCATTGTGTCAGATATCTCCATGCATGGCTCCAAGGGGTACTCCGCGATTTTGGCTTTGCGTCTAGCGGCATAGTTGCAGTCGCCATAAAATAACTCAAAGGTGATCCGGCTACCTGGCCTTAGCAAAAAGAGGTAGTCCAGGTCTTCGTACCATTTCATTTGGAAATCAGCAAGTGACGAACTCCATTCTTCTTGGCTCCCATAGTAGCATTGTTCCGGAGTGAAATCCCTTCTCACCAAAGCACCGTCGACCTAGCGGATGGTAACATTCTTGACGAACTCACGGACGGGTAGTCTAAGCCCACATATATCTTTCTCAAATTGGTTCTCGAGGCCGCAGGCGCCATCAGAAAGGATGAAGTTGCACGTCGCGTACCAGTGTCGGAATAGCTCGTTCTGCGTGAACCAATCGAGATATTCTGCATGTTTTCAGAAGTCAGCTGCACCAAATGAAGGCTATTCGAATCCATCTCCTTGAGAACCGCAGTATGCGCCGATGTCTTTGACGGGGTCGCCTAGGAGGAGTCCATACAATTCTTCTCGGAACTCAAGCGGCAGCTTGCGTTGCATTTGGTGACTTAATGCGCGACACGATGGAGCAATGAAAGGTCCAATAAGGTGTTGATTGACTTCCTCGCAGAGCTGGTCTCTTGAAATCCTGGTGCAATAGTTCAAATCGTGGCGTTTGCGTTCTAGCTCCATCCTGTATGTCTCGTTCTCTTGAGGAGGAGGTGGCGGAAGCTCCATTACATGATCCATAAGCATGAGCCGCCACTGCGCACATGCACGCTATCAGCAGGATATGACGCCCGCTCCGTGCACACTCACTGGTAGATATAATTGAGATCCATCTGATCGATGATGCCTGAATCTTATGGGGAGACGCCATGGTTCGGCAAGTACATACATGTGGCCGTGTGGGTTTCCCGGATTGTGGGGTAATGGGGTGCAGGCGGCGTGGTTCCTCGGCGTTGCCACCAATCACGTGACAGCGCGTGGACGTACCTGGGTACTTTCCCTCCAAGCTCGCCCCTGTGACCCAACACGTCCACACGAACGACGTCCGCAAACAAAAAAAAAATCATAGAAATGGGAGCCTCACATGGTGCGTTCAAGATTGAAGCCTACACTAATTCTCACTGCCGCCAGTCCGATAGGAGCCCACCCTTCTCCCAGATGCTTCTAGAGTGTATCTTAACAGCCAATAGCCAATGGACGCATGAAGCCTGTCATCGCATGCTACTTGACCTCGATCGTCTTCGATCGAATGCTTATCCAGAAACTTAGTCACAGACGCTCCAGCTCGTCGATCAATGTGGCCCATTCGGTGCGGAAACCTCCACCCTTGCAAGTCGGAGTTGCAGTCGGAGTTGGAGTCGTATTCGTTGTGGTGACAGTCTCAGTCGCGCGTTCGTACACAACCCGACAATGCCAAACGCCATTGAAGTGGGTGCCAATCGCATTGCGTGAGCGATATCGGTGTACCGGCGTCTAGAGCGTGAATTGCGGCCATTTATCCGACGGCTCAGTATCGGAAAGTTGCATGTTAGGTGACTCAAACCGTCTATGTAAGAGGAGAGCCCTCCATCTACACCAGTAGATACACAGCTCTCATCACGTTCGAAAAGATGGATAAGCAAGTCTTCCAATGGGAGCGTGCGATCGGCACAAAAACCTACCTCATCTCTACCGACCGGTCTCTGCTCTCGCATGCCTTTGTACAAGAGGCCTTCGCTACGGAAGCGATGTTTTGGGCAAAACCCCTCTCTTCGATTGGCCTATCCACGATGCTTGATAACAGCCTCACTCTCGGCCTCTACCACATCTCGGATGATATCAAAACGCCAGTCGGAATGGCACGCATGATAACGGATTACGCGACGCTTGCATACCTCACCGACGTCTACATCGCTCCGGAACACCAAGGCCAAGGAGTTGGCAAGTGGCTCATTGCCTGTTGTCGCGAGATTTGCATTAAGATGCCCTATCTTCGGTTCATGGTACTGTTGACTGGTAGCGAGCAGGCCCAGGCGTTGTACAGAAGGGAATTGGGGATGGCGAAGCTTGATGGTGTGGAGGTGGAGGGGTTAACTTGCATGGGCGCCCGCAAAACGGGGCTCGCTGAAGCAGCGGGCGCTCCGCTCTCATCATGATGCGGGACATTCCGCCTCCTACGCGCGTATTCAGAAGCCCACAATAATGCATGGTCGACTATCTCCAACGATCGGAGGCCACAGTGCGAAAACGTGGTTTGACGGTTGGATTTTGAATCATGACAACGGCTGCTGCTCTATTGGGCTTAGTCCAGGGCCCATGCTGCATGCAAGTCAGACATTTAGCGCGAATCTCGCCATCCGTTTTTCTTTATCACCAAAGGCTAACCACTACCAAGGCCTGGTTCGCGCTCTCGGCCCTGTCGCATCTTCCGAGTATGCGTAAGAGAACCAAATCCTGTAGGAAAGCTGAAATGGAACGTATGATCATCACCGAGGCGGCTGTAGCTCTTCTGGTTTCTAATCAAGCGGTTGTGTTGCATCGCGTTGCCTTTGGACCAGTGTATTACGCCTACTAACTCAGACCAAACCTCCGAGGCTGCCCGACCCGGACTAACCTAGATCGCAGATGTGTAGACCTGTCGCATAGATCGCCCGGCCGTGTTGATATACGGCAGCCGTCGACCCTGCGTCTGTCTACCAGCTTTGTCGATCCCACCCAACTCACGACATCATGGCAGAGATATTCAAGACTACCCCACCACACACTTCTTCTTCGCCTGTATCACTGAAGCGCAAGCGCGCAGACTCCGACTCGCAACCACTTACCCCGCCATTAACAGCAAATGACTCAGAAGGAACGCGTCTTCTCTCACGCGCCGTCCACGTCCTCTCCACCGCCGCAACAGCGCTATCACAAGTCACATTCTTATACCAGTCCGACCCAGTAGCCCGCGATGGTCTGCTTCAGGCGGTTGAAGTCATTACAAGGAACAGCGAGGCAGGAGGCAAGCTCATAGTATGCGGCGTCGGCAAAAGTGGGCTTGTAGGGCGCAAGATAGTCGCGACTATGAAGAGTCTCGGCATCGCGAGCTCCTTTATGCACGCGGCCGAAGCGCTGCATGGGGATCTCGGCGATATCAGAAAGGTGAGTCGATATGCCATTGTCCATGCCGCAAACTTGTGTTGACATGCCTCAGAATGATGCCCTTATGTTTATTTCCTACTCTGGCAAGACAGCAGAGCTCATGGCTCTACTTGACCACATTCCCTCTCACACACCCATTCTCGCCATCACATCACACACCAAACCCTCCGAATGTCCTATTCTCAAAGGACGATCGCACACAATACTGCTACCCGCACCAATACATGAGTTGGAAGAAGTGTCGTTTGGGGTCTGCGCCCCGACCACAAGCACAACAGTGACCATAGCGGTAGGTGACATGCTGGCCCTTACCGTTGCGGAAGCGATGCATCAAGAGGAGACAAAATCTGTTTTCAAACGGAATCATCCAGGTGGTGCGATTGGTGCAAAGAGTAGGCGGATAGAGGAGGAAGTTGATACCCAGACCAAGGAGTGTGCCGGATTGGTGACGCCTCCAGCGTCATGATACTGTTCAGGAGATTTTGGCAATACAAATGCTAAGTAGAGGATTGAGAAGTCACATACGTTACATGCACAGGCAGACACAGCTGAGGGCCACACGTGATGTCTTCATTCGACAGATATCCACGAGCATGTATGCAATGATTAAGACATATCGGACATGTCTGGAATCTGAATAACATTACCGCATAGCTACCATTCGCTTCGAAGCACGTGGCGTAGGCGTTTCGAAGTCTTCCAAAGTCGGGTGGCCGGTCAAAGCACGTGGCATGGAACGAGGCACTTGGGCAGCTCCTGCCCAGGTAGGGCAGGACCTCTTGGCTGAGCACCTGCTGCTGGCCGTTCTTTCGCTCTCTCACCTTGCAGATGCGTCTCACGCATCCTTCTATTCGTGATCATCCTGCACGTCGCGCCTAAATTGATTGATGTGTCATGGCGGCACAGCCTCACTATGGGTAGTACAATGAGGGTCACTTTTCACGCCTTTCACCTCTCAGCTCAAGGCTGGTCAGCTGTACACACGACACCCAAAATACTGAAAAACTGCAACCTCCATTCGGTGACAATGGAATCACTAGCAGTTCTAGGCTTGGTAGCAAATAGTGTGAAGTTTGTCGATCTTGGTGACAGAATCATCAGACCTGCAAAAGAGATACAAGCTTCAGCTGACGGTACCACGAGAGAGAACAAGAGCCTCCAGGAAGTCACTGCAGAGATGCGACAGCTGAGTATAAGACTAGACCCGCCCAAAACCGAGCCCGATAGCGACGACGAGAGAACTCTGCGTCAATTGGCTAATGAGTGTCGCGAACTAGCAGATAAGCTGTTGGGCCTCTTAAAGAAGATTGCACCAGGTGACCCCAAATCCTCGCGTAACGTTATAAGAGCGACGATAAAAAGCTTCATGCACCAGAGTGAGAAGAAAGACCTTGAACAAAGATTGTCAAACTGTCGTGGGCAACTGCACCTACATTTGAACAGGCTGACAAGGTCAGTCGACGTGTACATCCCTAGCTGCACATGTTTTCATCTGACGCGACCACAGCTTGGACTCAAAAGCACAGCTTCAGGCTATAGGGAATTTGACTAGGTTCAATCATGATGCTTTGCAAGCATTGCCAAAACAAATCGCGCAGATCTGCCGTGACGCCCGTCTCGTTTTGTTCAGCAATGAAGCCCAAGCGCAGGTTCGATCCTTGTTAGGGATCACAGATACTGCAAAAGACGTCCTCGCGCAGCGTTTCATCCTTAAATCCCTCGCTTACGAGGCCATGGGCACAAGGCACAGCAACATTGACAAGGCGCATTGCGACACGTTTCGCTGGATAGTAGGAGAGGAGGTGGCGGTTGACGATGAGACTGCAGCTTGCAACGCCCGCCAATCTTATCTCTCGTGGCTCGCGAATGGCGAGGGTATCCTCCATGTTGCTGGCAAACTTGGGTCTGGAAAATCGACACTGATGAAGTTTCTACTGCAGCATCCAGAGACGCATTCGTAATTGTCACAGTGGGCCGGTTTGTGTGCTGTTGAATCGGTATACATGTTGAAACTGACAAACCTCAGGCGATGCGAAATTATTTATCGTAAGCCACTTTTTCTGGCTATGTGGTACACCAGCGCAAAGATTCTTTGAGGGCATGATGCGAACTCTCCTTTACGACATTCTCGAGGCCTGTCCAGAATTGGCCCCGTTGGTCATCCCGCAAATTTGGACACAAGTACAGGCACAATTATCCCAGAACCTGGATACCACATCTCTCAATGTTGACAAGTTGATAGACCCGGAAGCTTTGCTCGGCGCGTTTGAAAGGTTAGCGAGAGACGAGGCTACCCGCGAAACTCATTGTTTCTGCATCTTTCTGGACGCTCTGGACGAATACGAAGGTACCCATAATTGCGATAGTCATTACATGGTCCAGCTGCTCCAGGAATGGGTGAATGGATCACACCGCACAGTGAAAATTTGCGCGTCGAGTCGGGAGCACAACGTCTTCGAGAATGCGTTCAAGGCTGATCAACGCATCCGAATGCAGGATCTGACGAAGACCGACATGCAACAATATGTGCTCGAAAGGCTCAAGAACATCATGGGAGATCAGGATCGACAACGCGTCACAGGTGAAATCGTACGCAAATCTGACGGCATATTCCTCTGGGTCGTACTGGTGGTCAAAGCAATGCGCGAGGGAGTGAATGACGGTCACGATGTCTCGAGGCTTGAATGCGAGCTGGAGATGCTACCCACTAAGATGGAGCAGCTGTTCCAGTACCTTCTTTATTCAATCCCTGCACCACGACGCAAGACCGCCTATCGCCTTATAGCCATCTTGCTAAATCTTTTCGCGCACCACGGCAGAATGACATTGACTTCTTGTCTTTACCTCGAAAACCTCAACGAGGACGAGCATTTCGCCGAAAATGAAATGCTTGGGTATCCCGAATGGTGCTGGGCTGTAAATGAACCGGTCGACGGGTTCATGGAAGCTCGCAAAGCAAAAGCTAAAAGACTTGTCCAAGGATACTGCAAAGGCCTGGTGGAGCCATGTCCTGATGGAAATTATGCGCTACACTCCCCGAAGAGAAAAAACTACGGAGGCACTGGCCAATCTATAATCCTGTATCTGGAGTTCACGCATCGATCCGTTCCTGAATTCTTCGCCAAAGAGGGCGTGTTTCAACATATCCAAAATCAAACACACGGACTCGACTTGGTCAATTCTGCGTGCCAGCTCACATTTGCCGAGATACGTTGTAGTCGACACTTCGCGCATCATCTCCATGATGCTGCCCAAACACTTTCGCAGCTATATGACGGTCTACTAGTTCAGAGTTGTGAGACCCTGCAGTTTGCCTCTCTCTCGGCCCTAGATCGCACCTTAGAAAATTTCAAAACATCGGCCAGGCTTCACGGCTGTCAAACACTGGGGCATTTCGATATCTATGATTTCCGCCCATCACCAGGGGGAATGCCTGAGGGTGTTCGCTCATGTCCCTTATTGGATGGCTATTCCACCATCAGCAGTGACGAACCCAAACCGTTTTCCACGATATACATCTTTACTCTGAAAGGGAGCTTGGGTATGTGAAATGGCGGCTAGCGCATGATCCCCTGCTCCTCGAAACGGGTGTTCAAAGGAAGACTCCAGTGGAGTGTTTGATGTCGGCACTGTTCTCCTATGTTGCGTGTGCACGCTATTCGCGCGAGGGGATCTTTTCGTTCCTGAAGCCTTTTCTGGAGGAAGAACTTCCCACCAATTCATGGACATAGCCAAGATTGATATAATATGCTCTCATTTATCAGGGGCGTGGGTTCGAGATTTGAAACCATGGTCAAGGTTCAACCGTTTGTATGGAAGGCTGTTAGAGGTGTTTCTTTTCACGGGCGACCCGTCGTATCTGTCGGGTGTTGTCATTCATTATTACCACCATTCACCGCATAATGAGTCTCAATCATCTCTTGCAATCTCGAGAAAGGAAAAGATTGGCCGATCAGATCTTAGTCATATAGTAGCCTTTCAAGACGCCCTTAGAAGCTATATGGCAAGGCATCCTCAGAGGGAGGCATTCAGTTTCGAGGAACTCATCCCACATCTGGATTACGAAAACAAAGACAATCTCATCCGCGCAGCCCGGAAACTCACTCCTTCTCTTGTCGTTCTCAAGGCCATGGAAGAGGAAAAGGCAAAAGTTATCGCATTCGGAGAGGAGGATGATACTGAGGCCCCTGAATTGCCGCATGACACCAGTTGCAAAGATCTCGGCACTGTGGAAACGACTCTTCCAATGCCTGAACAACCGAAGAAGATTTCCGGGCGTGCTGATGGACCGAAAGACTGTCTTAGTCGGGGGCACACAGTACTCAACCAATTTCATATCACACTTGCCCTTCTCAGCTCGTATTCATATTCGCAGGACCTTTATTATCCAATCATACTGACCACATACAGGCATCTTCCTACCTCTCGTGTAGGAAACTATCACATGGATATTCTACACAGTCGAATCGTGACGCGCACGTAGACTGGACCGCGGGCTGACTGAGGCTCGGCACTCGGACGCCCAAACACATATTTAGAGAAAGGCAGATAGTATTGAGATTTTTCGAATGACATCGGGAATGCGATGTCAATGTTTGGATGGCGTTTCGGCGAGGTGGTTTGGAGTTCAGAGCATGGTTTCCAACTTGATAGCAATGCACGCCAGCGATTACTATGACAATACCATAACGCATAACCAGATACTAAGATCGCGTTGCTATACCACTTAGCTCTTGACCAAAATAGGCGAATGGAAGTCGATGTCATAAACTCGACCTAACCAACACAGTCCTCACACTAGCCCCTTGCACCTTCCTCCCATCCATACCCACACCCACACCCTCACACATTACCATCATCACCAAAAGCATACCCACACCTACTCCAATATCACCGTTCACCGCCTCTCCTTCCTCCGATCTTCCCCCCCTAAACTCGCCCCCAAAACATTCCACTGCGTCGAACTCCCCCATCAACCCTACTTCACGTGTCATCGCCCTCGAAGTCATCGTGCAAGTTGCGCCCCTTGCAGGCTTGCCATCGCTGGCGGAGCGAGCTTTTCTCTTTGGACTCGGGTGGGGGTGGCGTCATGAGGGCTACGACTGTTGAGGCGGGGGCGCCGCTGCCTTTATGTTGGGCTTCTAGCCTAGCTGCAGTTTTTGACATTGATGGAGATGTTTGCGAGGTTTTGTTGTAGTGTGGTGGCTGACTTGATGGCTCGGAGTCGTAGTAGGCTGGTAGGAATGAATCTGAAGGTTGCGCAGTGGTTTCTGCGGACTTGTTGGTGGGTTTGGATTCCATATTTCGCTTTGCTGGTGCAGTAGAGATGCGGAAGATCAATAACTGGGAAAAGAGAAGGGTTCCATGGATTCAGGATACGAATTGAAGGCTCAGCGACGGTTGTTTGGTTTGCGCGAAACCGGGGCAGAGAGGCTCTATGGGAAAGATGAATCTCTGGGCTTACGTTGGCAGGCTTTTGAGGCACAGCAAGACTGGGTCACACAGCATCCTTCGCCTGCGCGCGCAGTCAGGAGCAGCTCCTCCTATTGGGCCTGGCACTGGTCTACACGCGCCTTGGGTACAAAAAATGTGACAAGGGTCCATAGTTAGTATGAGTGGTTCGTGACAATACCTGTCACATCAAAACTGCATTTTGACGTCGCACGTCTGACCAAACTACGCAGGGGCCTCGCGACGAAATTCCATGCCATCAAATAGAGGAATGGCTGACTACACAGAAGGTGATGGTGTAGATGGCGCTCGCAACTCATGACGCAATCGGCAGACGTCCAAGCTCGCCGGATGGTGGCGCGGAAGCTCTCCGCCACCCCTCAGCATAATCTCCCAGCGCGGGCGCATCATCACGACTTTCTTCCAATCCGCCAACAAACCACGCTTCCACACATCCTCCCTTTCCACATGCGCTTCCCTTCCTTGCCAAACTTCGTACGCGCCTTCCACACGCTCACAAATACTACCTCGGCCTTCGTCCGGTCGAACCCAAGTAGCATCGGCCGCACCATTCACAGCACCCCTCAGCGCGCTGTGATTTACCGTTCGATGCCCAATATCCCATTCTTGGGCGCGCTTTTTGGATCTTCGAGTAGTATGGCGGATAACACGAATTACCCGGTGCAGAAGCCTGAAGGAGAGTGGCAGGCGCAGCTTTCGCCTGGTGAGTTTTGCCCGCAACCTACCTATCTACGATGATACTAATAATTCCCCTCAGAGCAATTCCGCATCCTCCGCAAGAAAGGCACCGAGCCCCCCGGTTCCGGCACCTACGACAAGCACTACCCCGACGCCGGCGTCTACACGTGCGGCGGCTGCGATGCGCCTCTCTACAAAGCAAATCACAAGTTTGACTCCGGCTGCGGATGGCCTGCCTTTTGGGACGCCGTACCCGGCGCTGTTGGTCAGAAGCCTGACCCAGGTCTCGGCATGATGCGCACTGAAATTGTTTGTAACAACTGCGGAGGTCATTTGGGACATATCTTCAAGGGAGAGCGGTTTGGAAACCCCAAGGATGAGAGACATTGTGTGAACAGTGTCAGTATTAACTTTAGTCCTGAGGATAAGAGCTGAAGCCAGAGCAATGGGGAAGGGCGGTCGAAGATATAGATGCATGTGAGTGACGAAAGAATGGAATATGCGACACAATACTACATTTGCCTTCGTCTTCATGTCCACCTTTACAATCCTCCTTTGTCTGTAACCATACGGTAGCCTGCACGGGGTCACTTACTGGCGGCCGCAAACACACCGCTTGCCAGTGTTGCAAGCGACCGTCGGGTTATGAGTAACTTCCTTACATACGAAACGCCATCCCTCCACAGCTCTCATCAGTTCCTGAGAACAAGAATATCTTCAATCACACCACCAACTGCTATCAAGATCGCCATGGTCCTACTTCCCGATCGGTTTCTGCCACCGCGACATGGCCTTCACTCTGTGGTATCTGTCCCAACCTCTCCACCGTCACCTGCACTGTATGCGGCAACATGGAGTATCCTTCCACCGCATGCCAGGAACGCGATGCGGTCCTGCACAGCCCTCTATGCAGCACCTTCAAGGACTTCCAGTGGCGTCCCAGCCCCGACCATTTCCGCTCTATCTACTTCCCTGTCGACGAGCCTCGTCCCCGCTTCATCTGGCTTCGTCTGAATGGCGGTCGCGGCTTGTACATCGTAGATGACAACGATCTTTCCCAGTACGTGTCTGGACAGCGATCTGGCGCGCTCATGACCTCCACTCACTACGGCATTGTACCTCCGCGCGAGTACACAACCATGATGGTGATCGAGCACGACAGAAACATGTCCGGAAACGGCCAGCCACCTAACCTTTGCCTCGCTGCTCTCACTGGATCTACAGCCCGCCGCTGGTTGGTTGGTTATGTGAGCCGTGGATACAAATACAAGTACAGCGTGTAGCGTAATGAATTCGACACAGCTGACAGCTTGCTCAATCCCGAGGACTTCCCTCTGATTGGTCTAGATATGAATACTACGAGCTTGGGTCCTTTGGTCTATTATTCTGCGTGGTACGCCGAACGTGAGGCTAGTGAGGGCCAGTCCGGTCTCTAGAGGAATTACTAGCGGCGAGGGGTAATATGAAATGGCATTGGAGAGGGTGGAGCTCGATAGATGCTATACAAGTTTCACTGCGAAATACAAAGCTAAGTACGTTGGCGTATGGGACAAAGATTTTGTGGGTTTTCTTCATTTTCATCATCTTTACTCTGGCGTCTAGCGTATATCATCTGCGCGGTTCCCGAGGTTCATGATCATGCTCGATTAACTGGGAACCAAGGCTGGATAGCCATCTTTGCATCTACTCTGCCAAATACGATTGATTGCATTCAAAGACCAAAATGTTCCCAGTTGAGTCTACAGTGAATGGATGCGGGAGGGCTGCCTTGGAAAAATGCTGCTGACATAAGCCACCGGGGATTACCCCGCCAAGTGGCGTTGCTACATTTATGTCCGACGCACCTGCAAGCGACTTCCACCGGCAAACCTCTTCTCGCCAATGAAATGGCTACACCAGCAATCTCAACTGCGTGCCTTGATGCGCGGCCGAAAAACCCGACGTGTGATAGCGTATTGGAAATGACCTTTCCCATGGCTTCCTTGACTCCTTGCTTTTTGGACGACAGGTCGTGCCTGCTACTATTTACACACTTGCCAAGCTAATGACATCAAAATCTGGAATACGACATGAGGCATCGACCTCACAGCCTTGCTTTAATCCAGAACCTTCTCACACGACCTTTTCAGCAGGCCCCACTGAGCGAGATTCAGAATCCAGTACAAATGCTACTCGTTTTGTAGCGGACGACAAAAACTCGACGTCATCATCAGCGGACAGCACCGATGATGAGGAAGGAATTCCAGATGGCAAAAGCCGACGAAGATCACGCGGCCTTTTTATCAACACCAACGACGTCGGGGCTGATCTAGCCCTGCCTCATATCGACGCAACAGAACAGACGGCGGCAGCGAACAAGCCTGTGTCATGGAGAGCACTTCCGCGAAAAGACCAACTTTTGGTGTTGGCCCTGGCTCGTTTGTCTGAACCGTTGACGCAGACATCGCTGGGCTCATACCTGTACTACCAACTCCAATCCTTCGACCCCTCTCTGTCTGAGTCAACCATCGCGTACCAAGCAGGTGTCATCGGTGCAACCTTTCCAGCTACACAGTTCGTGACTGCTATGATATGGGGTCGTTTCTCCGACTCGGAATATGGTGGTCGCAAAAGGACCATCTACCTCGGCTTGGTCGGTACAATGCTGAGCACCATTGGTTTTGGCTTTTCGAATAGCTTCGCGATGGCTGTGTTCTTCCGTTGTTTGGGAGGAATTTTGAATGGCAATATTGGAGTGATGAGGACGATGATAAGCGAAATTATCGAAGAGAAGAAGTACCAGAGTAGGGCTTTCTTGGTTCTGCCGATGACCTTCAATATTGGGGTGTTGATTGGGCCTATTCTGGGTAAGTCGGCCGCAAGATTTCCATTCATCAGGCATAGCTAATAGATTGTAGGCGGCCTACTCGCGGATCCCATCGCTAGCTATCCGTCACTGTTTGGACCGAACTCAACATTTGGAGGAAGAGAAGGAGTTCAATGGATGAAGCGATATCCCTACGCGCTGCCCAACCTCACAAGTGCTGCGTTCTTGTGCTTATCCTCATTAGCAGTTCTATTCTTCCTTGAGGAGACGGCAGAGCTATGCAAGCATCGGGCCGATCTTGGCCTTCGTGCGGGTCACTGGATACGTCGCAATTTACTCCGCAAAAGCCCGGTTCCTGAGGGCGGATACAAGGTTGTACCTGTTGATGACCTAGAGCTGCAGCAGACGCCAACATCAGCTCATCCACGCGAAATAGCCGAGTCTGACAGGCCCAGCAGGCTACTTCGACAGCAATTGCCGTTTCGCCGAATTTGGACGTGGAATCTGATCACAACTCTTAGCGCCCACGGCGCCCTCGCCATGCACGTTGGCACTTTCAATGGGCTATGGACTCTTCAGCTCTCAACGCCTCGTTTCGACCCATCTCACCCATATCCACCCGACTTCAAGCCACACGGGCTTTTCTTTACAGGCGGTCTGGCCATGCCACCTGCCCGCATTGGCATTGCGCTTGCTATCATTGGTGTCATCGGTTTGCCTCTGCAGTTGTTCGTCTATCCCAAGATATCGCATCGTCTTGGAACTGCAAAGTGTTATCGCGTCTTTTTGGCCTTGTTCCCGCTGATGTATACGATCGCTCCTTTCCTCACTCTCGTATCGAGCTGGGCGTCGCCTCCGCATGGTGTGACGGGGCCCTGGATATGGATCGCCATGACCTGCGCGCTGTCTATCCAGGTTCTTGCTCGAACTTTCGCGCTACCCTGTACAGCCATCTTGATCAACAATGCTAGTCCACACCCCTCTGTGTTAGGCACTGTCCATGGTATCGGGCAATCGGTGTCGAGTTTTACGAGAACCTTGGGACCTATACTATTCAGTTGGCTGTTCGGAAAAGGCCTAGACATTGGGATGGTGGGATTGTCATGGTGGTGTGCCGCCGCTGTTGCCGTAGGTGGGTGGGTGCTGGCTCAGGGCGTTCGAGAAGGAGATGGGCACGAGATCCTCTTGGAAGGAGAGACAAAAGGCGACACCTAGAACCAAAGCTCGGGACATGAAAAGCGACGACATGAAAGAAACAACCAGTCAAATCATGGGAGTGATCGACAGAGAACAGATCTATTGTCGTGGTTTATCTACCAGAATCCAGCCGGGTATCTTTTCTAACTTTACGACCTCCAATTCTACCAGTATGCCTCTTGCACATTTGTCCGATATTACTCACTCACAGTCCCAATATCTTCCGACCCTACATCTCAAGCGCACAAAACTCGGCAGACGTTTCCGAATGGCATCTCGCGTCATGCTTCCTTCGCGGGACCTACTACACTCATGGCGTGGTGTGGCATGAGTGTAGTTTGGGCTTGAGAAAGTATCATCCATTGGGGAGGATGAGCATCGATTCGAGGACTTTGTTGTGGCAGGTCAAGTCGCGATGCGGTCGTATGGGTGCTTGGCTGCGTCTCTGGAGCCCTCTATCCGTGTATAATGTCGGTTATCGCGGTGCAAACATTTTGCTCAACCATCAGGGTAGAATATCCTGTCAAGCTCTTCCGAACTAGCCATGATGTAGGAGACCTTGGTAATCTTCGGCACCAGGTCATTCGCGACCACGGCCTTGTCGCTCAACTCCGCATGCATCAGCACAACAGCCAGGTCCTCAATCTTCCTCCGCCAAGCCCCACCCATGGGATCAGCCAAGTCCAGATTGCCGCCATCAAACCACTACTTATCCTTGTTGAGCAGGATCCAGTCGAGAGACTACAGGTGGTGGAAGACGTGGCTACCCCGGACGTTCAGCTTCTTTTCAACGATCGTCTTGATCGCAACAATTTCCTTGTCGAGATATGCCTGGAAATGCTTGTTGTTGAAGAAGGAGAGTAGGCTCGCTTCGGAGACGATACGATCAGGAGAGAAAGCACCGATGCCGCGCATTATTTCAGCCACAGTCGCATCCTTGAGTTCCTTGGGTGGCATCTTGCGACGAGATTTGCCGGGTGGTGCAGTGCCGGGAGCTGCGGTCACCGGTGGAGCAGAGGCACCTTGGGGTTGAAGCTGAGAGGGCACAGAAGTTGGGGCGTCTCCTGATGCAGCGCCTGACGACTTGGGCTCCGAGGTTGCTGTAACACCGGTCTAATGAGGGGTCGCATCCTGCGAAGACTGCTTCTGCTTCGACACAGGGGCCGATTGGGGCGGCGGTGTGGTCGACGATGGTGCCTCAGTGCTCTGCCTGAAAACATTTGCTTCTTTCGCAGGTACCTGCTGCGACTGCTGCATGTCCTCGGGAGCCTTCACAATGCCTTGGTCTTGCGAAATGCCGGCTGCCTTCACAGGCTCTGTCACGGCCAAGGGGGGCTTCGAAGACACAGTGTTGATGTTTGAGGGTTTTTGGACCGGTGCTTGCTGCGCTTGTGCTGGCGCTGGTGCTGGCGCTGGCTGAGAGGGTGAGGGTCTAGCGGGGAGTAAACTCAAGCCAGGGATGCCTTGAAACAAGGGCTGACTGGGAGCAGACGGGGCAGGATCCGAGGAGCTGCCAGTGCACCATTGGTATGTGTACTCGGCGCTGGGGCTGCAGGAGCAGAGCTGCCAGGCAGTGAGTTAGGAGGCAGCGCGGCGACATTGCTAACAGTCGTGTTCGGCGCGCTGCTCACGAGGAGATTGGAAGCCGAGGTGGTGGTCATAACAAGAGGCGCTTTGCTGAGGAGTCCGCTGAAGGGCGACGCGGTGGGCTGAGCCCCGAATGGAGCGAATAAAGAACCTGAAGATGTAGTCGAGCTCCCAAAAGCTCCATAATTCGTCGATGACGCAAAGCCTGAAGATGCCGTCGAACTCCCAAATGCGTCAGTGCTCGCCGATGGTGCGAACCCTGAAGACTTAATCGGACTTGCAGGAACGCTCATGGTGGACATCTTCTTGTCATAGGCGGAGGGATCATCTGCCTTCCAGTCCATCACCCCTTCGTCCTGGACGTCTTCCATCTTGACGTCGAAATCCTCTCTAACAAGCGGCTCCCGGTGTGGCTGCGAGTCGGCAAGCCCAGCCTGTGTCGCATACTTGATGTTATTGAGCTGCTCGTATAACGAGACTTCCCGGACGGACAAGTCAAGCTGGGCCTCCAGGACTTGTGCAGGCCTCTCCATGGACCACACAACCTTCAGACCATTTTCCGACACAGTGTAGCAAGTTTCCCAAATCAGGTAGAAGAACTCGTGGACCTGGCGAAAAGTCATCCAGTCCCATCCAAGCGCATCGCGAAGAGAAGAGATCTGGTAGTTGAAGGCCGAATTGGCATGTCGGACGTGGCGGGCTGTACGCGACAAGTCGTGAAGAAGCATCTGGCTATAGCCTTCGAAGGTCGCGAAGTCTTAGCGGTTGTTCAGCATCAGCGCAAGGATGATGTTGGCCTTCAGTCAAGGCTCTTCGGGGCGCGCTCTACCCATGGAAGAACCAAGGCGGTCCGCCGACATACCGAACTGAGTTTCTTCCTCAGTCGCGACAGGAGCCTCTTATCCTTCTTCCCATTGGCGGGATGCCTTTCCTTGTACCGGCACCTGACGTGCGACTTTTTGATACGGCCGCGGTCGACCGTTGTACGGAAACGCGAAGACTTGAGGCGTGGGAGGCCAGGGAGGTCGATGTCCATCATGATGTTGAATTGATCCATTGTAAAGATTGTGAAAATTTGGGGTGAAAGGATGAGTGAGTGATGGTATGGGGTTCGTGGTGGTTGAGCTGTGATTTGGTGTGGAGAAAAAAGAAAATTGTGTAAACACAGCGGCGGGGCCTTGATATCGGTCGGGGCGAGAGTGAGAGGTCTCGCACGTGACATCATTGTGGAACTTGCGGAACACGCAATAGCAAATCCGTGTGACGGCTGTCTGGTCTCCCCCGAAATCCTCCATAAGTTTCTCTGCGGCGATGTTTACGGCATGCACGTCTCACTCACTGAGTTCGTTACGAAGATCTCGATCTCTATTGACGCACTCGACTTCGTACTTTCCGGGCTCCTGAATAAAGCCGATGATGTTTCCATAGCGGGAAATAAGTTCGCCTGGTCCAAACTACTTCACAGGCTTTTACAGTCAATCTACTGCCTACATGTGGTTCAGGAGGGCTCTCGATGCACTTTCACGCTTTCACTCAACTACGGCTCCTCCTGCACTCCCGACAGGGTAGTGAATGCTCTATGGGTTGTGTTAGAGGGAGTGATGCCGGGTCTCTCTGAGCTGAAAGAGAGCGGCTGGAAAATCCGCGTAGTCTTCGGAGACTACTCTGTTCCGAAGCATGGCTGTGCTGTGATTACAGAGCAGGAACCGGAATTAACGAGCAAAGGGTTCCTTGCGGCTGCTGAAAAATGGGTCCAGGTTGGTTTCCCTTCTCAGGCTATGCGGGTAGTTACTAATGTGCCTGTTTAGAGCAAACCCGAGCAGTAGGAAGACGTCAGCGAGGAACATACCTTCAGCTGAGTGTCGACCTCAACATTCTGAACAAAACAATGAAGGCTAGGGTAGATGAGATCTCGTAATTTCCTTGGGAGTTTTGCCTGCACCATCTCGGTGATGTGCTGTACCTCAAGCCCAGATATGAGGTTGACGAGGGGTTTCAATTGCTGGAAGTTGTCCAATAGCTGGAGACGGATGTTCCACATGTCTCTCAGAGCTTTGTCCACGCGGTTCTCCATAGAAATGGCTTTGCCCTGCAGGATAGCAAGTAGGATATGCATCGTCAATTGTTACTGCTTGCGCAGTGTCGGATTGGAGGCTGCGGATCAACAATTGTATTACTATCTGTTGTCGTGTTGTGATGTTTGTGTATAGGAGCTCTCAGCTCTGAGGTAAGTGTACTTGTTTACAGGACAGTGCTTGCTACAATAGCTGATCATGTGACCTTGGTAACGTAGATACATCAATGGATTATACCACTGAGCAACCTGGATAGCTTTGATGTTGTGCTGGAAACCCTTCATCTCATGCTTCATGCTGATGATCATGGGGACACCCCCCATTTCCTGAAGTATCAGTCTGCGACGTCGCGCGTGTAGACTAGTGAGATAAATTAGCAAATGGGGTTCCCAAATGTGGATCTGGCACTTACGATGTGACCCTAAGACGATAGCTCTCAGGCTGAGTCTCAATGGTAGTACCGTCGTCCAGCCCGGAATTCATCTTGACCAGAGATATGCCGTGTCTGCTGTGTGAACTGCACACTCAAGTAATGCCTGGCGGCGAGATGGATTGGTTGAACGTTTCGAAGGAACAGTGAGCAAAGAAAGTTCGAGGAAAGCAGTGCTATAATTTGGGGAAGGAGCGGAAGGTCCGAGCTGAGCACGTGTTGGGAGACTGGATTGGGAAGGAAAGGCTTTCCAGCGCCGCCCAGTGAATGGCCAAAGCAGGGAAAGCACGTGTATAATTGGACATAGAGTAAAACAAAATCGTATAGAAATACAAATTGAACGAACGTAAATGGGGCCGAAGCATAAGGAAAACCAAACGCCGCTGCAGAAAGTCGTTGCCTATGCCATCCTCCCGAATCATAACGCCAAGTGGAAAGACGCCAGTATAATAACATATCCAATCGAAGTTCGAAAGGAAATCCTCACAAAGCGTTGCGAACGACGGTATGCGGGCTGTTTCTGATGTCACGTACATGAGGCTTGGAACTAGATCGAGATGTGAGAGATGTGAAAACTGGATCGCGTGATAGAGAAGGCTCGTCGAGAAGAATATTGAGCCTGGCAGGCGACCGGCTATGACTGATTGGTGGAGATGCTGGCATACGCGGCGGTTCTATTGGTGAGAACACGTCCTGATCGAAGAGGTGCCGAGAACTTAATGGAGGTGACGATGGAGAAGCGGGAGAGCGTCGGGCATCTTCACTGCTGAACCAATTATTGATAGCTGCGCCCATTGGAGATGTGAGATCATGAACAGATTCTGGTCGAATTTTGTTTTCATCAGGCGTCGAAAGCAACAGTGTCTGTAGCTGTGCCGTTGTGCTGAACTTCGGGGGCTGGGCGCGACGCGGAGATCGCATAGAGAGCTTTTCTTTCGCCGGGACCTTATCAGCCCCCGATCGGGCGACAGGACCAAAGTTTCTATACGCTGCTGCAGCATACATCTCTCGGATGGGTTCCACTTTTGGCAACCGAGAAGTTGGATGCTGGTTCCGCGGCGAGACAGCTTGTGAGCGCTGAGAAGGGAAAAGAGAAAGGCGCTGCCGGTCAGGTGCCGCCGAGACTGGGGTAGGAGAGCGACTCGAATAGCAAGAGCTTGGCGTCGGAGCTCTCGGACCGTGAGCCTTGATGGGTGGGGTCGGTGCCTTCCGTGAAGGGACGAAAGACGACATAAGATATGCGCGCGGTGATGTGCAAGAGGGTGACAAGACGCCTGAACTTTGCGTTTGTGGACTTGCCAAGTCGAGACTTTGCCCTCTCCTAGGGTCCGGGAAAGGTATGTATATGTTCAAGCAATGTAACCTCGCTTGCTCCGTCGGTGATGCTTGTAGCCTTGATGGCGAAAGGGGTGTAATAGGCCTCATGGAGGGAATGCGAGGCGAAGCCTTTGGTACACGTTCATATCGCACAACTGAATCTGCGGTCAAGTCCCAGAGATCGATGTTTTCTGCTTTTTGATGTCTCCGAAACCAGAGAGATGATTTGGATCGGGTCCCTTCTCCGTCCAGAAGATGCATTGTTGATTTTGCAGACGCCACCCTCCGCGGATTACCACTGAACCCTCTGAAACAAGGCACCATAAAGGGTATGCTCGCTGTAGAGATGCTGAGACACAGCTGAATTTGCGAGATTATCATTGGTATCCAAAGTTGATGTTGACGATTGTATCGCGGTGTGACAGGGTACATCCAAACGAGACGTGCGAGTGCTGCTGCAGCGACCAAGCAGCGCGGCGCAAAACATGAGATGATTGAGACCTTGCGGGATATGCGTAGCTTGACGGAAACAACAAGGCATATTGACATGACAATGATTGCGATTTCCGTGGTTATGTCTAGAATACAATAAGCAACCCAAAAGGTGCGCTGTGACAATCAGTATCCATGTTCGCCAAAAGTTTCTGACGCTCTCGTGCAACTCACAGCCTGGAAACAGTGTGATGGAGTTCCCTTCCACGGGTATGGAAGACCGCATTGCATCGCGACGGCTACCAAAGACGCCAAAGTCCACGCGACGATGAAGACCTCAAAGGCAAGTACGGCGTTGCGAACGAAGCGTTGGCCGGCCATGACATTGTAGAAAAGAATCAGAATGGAAAGCTTTGGAAAGCAAATGGCGGAAATGTAAAGTAGCTCGGACACGTAATGTCCTTTTGATACGACGTCTGCTTGACTCTCAGTCAGGGAAACAGAAGAGCCAAAACCTTTGGACGCGAGAATGAATGTAATAACTGATAAGCTTATGGACGATAGCTATCGCCGTCAGCATCAAGCTTCGACAAAACATCGGATACTCACGAATGCTGATAGAACTAGAATGTCATCAGGGGCGACCCTTCGAAAAAGAACTGCCTTGGTGGTCTGCCGCGCGATGAAGACCACCAACATGACAACTGCCATGCTCCATGACACTGTTTCAATCGCGTCGGCACGATCCGCCTCGTGCATAAACATGTCCCTTGGTGAAGATGATGTTTGTTGTACAGTACGAACAAAGGAAACAAAGGCAGACGCAGAATGAACAGACGCGAAGCGAAACGAAACGAGAAGGAAATGAATGGATCAGAAAAGGAATGAGAAGGCCGCGAGCCATATCATCATAAGCAAGACCATGAATAAGCCTGAGATAGAGGTGCTTGGCTTTGGTAAGGCGAAGAGGCCGGGATGGCGCTGAGTTTGTGAGATTCGGTCATGCTAGGCGATCATACATAGACGCCTTTCAACTGCGGTAGGTCAACAAGCCAAAAACAGTGCAGGAGGTTACCGACACGAGAACATCTCAAAATACCGAGATACAGGCTAAGGTCCGAACGACCGTCTTTTCGGCAATGATGTTCCTGGGTAAACCTAGAGTCAGCTAGTGATAAAACGCTGCTCTTAGCTTTCACAACAACAACCCACACGTCTACATCCCATAGCTTGTCTTGTTGTGCGATCGTAAGCGCATAAGCGAGCTAAAGATGATGCGTCGTGCACCTAATCTTGGGGCAACTAAGCGCTGGTGATGATTCGACGACGTGGTTAACGGGTGGCGCGTCTGATGTATCGACCGGGTTCGCGCATTAGGGCACGGCGCCATCCTCCCGCACCCGTTGGGGTAGCGCACTGTTGGCTGCGAACGCTAGATAACGCCAAGTCGAATGGATGGTACTCGGATGGGTAAGCAGAAGGTCAGGACCTTCGCACGAGGGTGCGAGGGTAACTGAACCGGCCTGCTAGTCGATGTGAAGGGGGGTTGCACCAAAGTCAGCTCCAAGCCGTGTGGTCGGTTTGCCATCCCAGAGTCAGGAGACCCCACGATGCGTACGCTTCTCACACACTATCCACAGGCCGACGGAACCAACGTCTACTGTATCGCCATGTTGTAGTGTGAAGTCATGGTGTCAGTGGCGCGCCCAGGACAGAAGCCCTGGTGCCTTCCATCGCTGGTCTTTTCTTAGAACTGCTTGCAGGCATTGCCCCTACCCCAGTAATTATATCCTTCCCGATTACCGGCTAGAAGGCCCGGCGCTTGAGTGGCTCCTGTTTCGTAAAACCTCGTCTGGAGTAGATGAGGCAGCTATTCTTGCCTTCGCCCCGCTGCAGCGCTTCAACGCTGCTGACATGGGCTCGCAATGTCGACGAAAGAAGGAGGAATCAAGGAGCGTGCAGAAGATTAGGGGAGGCGCGTCTGGCGGAAGCAGAGATGGAGATGATGCGTGAATACTGTGTTGAATTGGCAACGTTCTTTCGTGTTCAGGAGCTGCTCAGGATCAGGGAAAGACCCTAGGAGGCCGCGTCTCAATGCAGACTAGCGCTACTGACATTGACTGACCTTCTTCGCGGAGCTGGTAAACATCAACACTCGCATCACACGCTGATAGAAGGCCATATGAAAGTCCGATTGATTGCAAGGTGAGCAACTTCAGTGAAAGTAGATAGATCGTAAGCTTTCTAACTCATCTTCTGTCCAGCACTTTCCGAGCTTACGCCTTACCCAAACCAGCAACCGAACCGCTCTCCGCCTGCATTAGCGTCTGTGCTACGTCATCATCTAGGCACGATGATTCCCCATTTCCTCATGATCGCCCTCTGGCTATGTACTCTCACGGTCTGCCACAATGTGACCGATACATTCTCAGACGAGCGATGCTCCAACAACACGCTCAGAGTCCCACACATCGCGGGACTGAGCACACTGTCCATCCTTGCAGCGCCCGTTGTTGAGCAATTGTACGACCTGAGCACAATCTGTTACTGCCGCGTACACATCAATGTTACTCACGACCACGCGAACGACAATGTTTTCGTAGAGATCGGTCTGCCAATGGCCTCAGTCTGGGACGGGCGTTTCCAGGCCAAAGGAGGCGGAGAGTTCGCCACCGGCGAATTCGAGCACGGTAAGGCACTGAAAGATGGATGGGCTGTAGGCTCTACAGATGGCGGCCATCAATGGAAAAACATACATGACGCCTCATGGGCATTGCAGGAGAACGGAGAGATCGAATGGAACCTCTTGGAGAATTTCGCCTACCGGAGCCTGGCCGAGCTGATCATCATCGGTAAGGACATCACCGAGCAGTATTACGAAACAAAGCCACATCACAGCTACTGGAACGGTTGTTCAACTGGTGGCAGGCAAGGCTATGCTATTGCGCAGCGATATCCTGGGCTTGTAGATGGTATACTCGCCAACGCACCCGCCCTTAGCTTCACGCATCTCATCACCAGCGCGTTTTGGCCACAGCTGGTGATGCAGGCGAAGAATACCTTCATGTCCAACTGTGAGCTCGATTTTGTGAGAAACAGGTCCATCGAGCTGTGCGACCCCTTGGATGGCGTCCGAGACCGCATCCTCGAGGACCCCGAGCGATGCAACTTCGAACCCTCATCTCTTGTAGACGAGGAGATTCCAGGCTGCAACACCACATTCACACAAGAGATGGCTGGCGTTATCTACGATATCCATCGGGGACCGGCGTGGATCTCAGATTCAAAAGTTACCACAGGATTCACCTACAATGTCGACATAACGACGATGGCAGGCATCAACATCGAGAATGGCAGCCGCTCCATCAACCCGTATAAGGCCACTGCCAGCTGGATGAAGTACTTGGTTCTCCGGAATCCAAATGCGAATTTGTCAGATCTGAATATGAGCAAATATGCGGCACTCTTCGGCGAAGCAACATATCAGTACAGTGGGCTTCTGAACACGGATAACCCAGACCTGTCAGCCCTACGCGACTCCGGTACCAAGCTGATGACCTGGCATGGTCTTGATGATGATGTCATACCAGTCAAGAATACCATCGAGTACCGAAAGAGGGCCGAGAACATCATGGGTGGCGCGGACGAACTTGATAAGTATTATCGCTTGTTTCTTGGTCCAGGAGTAATGCATTGCGGTGGTGGGCGGGGAGCCGCGCCTGAATCAGACCTCGACGTTCTTGTTCACTGGGTGGAAAATGGTCTATCGCCTCAGATATTACCAGCGTCTGGTCCCTCGGAGTACCCTTATCAGTCAGTAACGAGAAACCTTTGTCTTTGGCCCGCAAGGCAGGTCTACGCCAGGGGAGATCCGTCTCAGGCGTGGAGTTGGAAGTGCGCCGGCAGCATGAGAGACTCTTATGCGACGGTCAGACACCACGGAATCGACCTTGCGCAATCGCTGGTGGCTGAGTTGATGGTTTCCGGCATTGTGCTTTCTTGAACTGGAGGTTGCACATCACACCCATCGTCTGATCACCACGATCGACACCCCCTTTTCGTGTGTCCTATACGCCTATCGCGCGATAATTTCGGCATGACTACTGATTGACAGAGCCTTAGGCATTGTTTATTTCGATGACATTCCCATAGACGACTTCCATAGCCTAAACAGAATTCACGTAAGTATCTTTCACGTTGTCTCTCGTTTTGCCAGCGCCGTGTTGGTACCCTGCGGTGCGAGGCTGTTGAGGTCTGTCAGCACCGATGTAGTTCCGACGTTCGCAAACTTTGTATGGCTCTAGTGAAACGATACGACTTCGCAGTAAGCAAAACGAATGTTTTACGAACAACATCATCCACTGGATGCGCACGTGTTCCTGGCATGTGACGGTGGAAAGTGGGTGTGTCGCTCGAGTTTCTGGATTGTTGAGTCGATCCCCTATCGCGCCGTACGCAGAATCACGCTAATGCTTCAAGCGCGTTTCGTGGACTCGGTCCGGGCGGCGGCTCCCGCAGATCTAGCTAATTTCAGGCGCTGATAGCCAGTCGTCGCTTAATCAGGACGCGCACACTCTCTCCCTCAAATCCTGAAACGGAGTGATACTTGTCGATCATATCCGCGCCACAACTTGGGCGGCACTGTTGGATCCGGTAACACACCACATACCAATGAAAATGACACCACGCGAAGAAGAAACGAAACAAAAAGCTTAACAAAGCTTGTCGAAACCTATGATGATTGCTGGTTCGTCAAAAGCATGACGAAGCTCGTGGGTCAAACAGGTGAAGTCTTGGGCTTGAACGACTGAGCGACGAAGCCCCGAAAAACACCATGGCATCAGTGCGCATCAGCGCCCATCCGTGCTGCTGATGTGCCCGCGCACTGGCTTAAAGCCGTCATGCTCACCTTTTTTCGCTCGATCCGCAGTCTTCAGGTCCTGCATTTCGCACAGCCACTCTTTTGTGCATCTCTCATTCTGATTCACTCTCTCTTGTAACTTATAATATTCTGTTTTCGTTGCCTGACATGAATGCATCAGCAACCATACGAGCCTCATACATCCGCCAGGCGCGGATGAGCATCATCGAACCCGCTCGCACATCCCTGCAACCACGACCAGCATGCGACGAGAAACTCCAAAGCTTCGTTCATGTCGATTACGCCCAGCATCGCGACCGATGCAACTCAGTGCGCAGCGCTGAACCCATCATCTTTGATGTCGAGAAGAACGCGGAGATCCGAAAAGCACACATCGACAACACCTACCTCGATCTTACGGACGGGACATCTTTCATGGAATGGGAGGAGGACAACCCTGTACGAGTGCGTCTAAAAAAGATGTTCACTGTCTTTCCCTACCGCGACCCAATCTACCTCGTCGCCATCACCTTTCTCGTTGGCTCTATTGATCTCGTCATCAACGCATCCTTCGACCTCTTGCCTCGCCTTAATCCATCTGCCTTTTTCGAAACCGAAGAAACTGTGGCAGCACCCACCACCATCCTCGTTGGATCCATCTTGTTCTTCATAGCAGGCATCTTCGACACTTTCGGCGCACTCAACGTAGACCGCGGTACCATCGGATCAACAAAGCTAGATCCCGAACATGTCAAGTACCGCCCAGCGCTTCTTGGTACCCCGGAGTTCAAATGGATACCCTCCTGGATTAAGGTTTGGGACTTGGCCATGACCAACCTGGCCTTTCAAGCCGGCCTTGTCGTCTTGTTCGGAGGCGTGATCTTCATGTTCGCAGGCATCGTCGACTTCCCCGGCGTTGTCTCCGAAGAGAACCCTTTCTTCTCATCCATCGTGTTCGGTCCCCAAGTCATCCATGGCCTCCTTTTCTTCTTCGCCAACGCCATGCTGGCATACTCGGAGCAGGAGCGCTGGTACAAGCCCAAGATCGCGGACCCGGACTGGCAAAGCGCTTTCTTGAATACTGTAGGTGGTTTTGGTTTTATGATGGCGGGTTTCTTTCTGTTCCAGGGAGAAGATGCGGGGGAGATGGGGGAGCTAAATGCTGCGATTGCGGCTATGGTGGGGAGTTGGGCGTTCTTGATTGGGAGTGTGATCAGGTGGTACGTGGTTATGGAGGTGTGGTAGATTCGGAGCGAATGCATTATCGTTTCCTTTGTCAAGTGTAGGGAAATTGGGAGCCCTTGACCCTCACCACATGTCAGCGAATGCCTAGGGGTGATCAATGTGCCTGCTACTTTGGTTGGGAATGGTCCGTGCCCACAGCTCCTCTTGCCCACCACGTACCATAAATCGGGTACTCGAAGCCTCGCACAACAATTCTCACTCAACTACCTACTACCGATATGCAAATCAACTCCCCTTGATCACTTTCTATCACAATGTTGTTCGGACTCGACATATCGGCCGAAGGAACTCAACAGCAAGCATCATCCACCATTGCCTCCACGTCTATCGTACAGCAGAAGCAGACAACACTTAGTCTCCGTCAGGAAACCCAAAGTTATACCTGCCTTCTCAAGATATCGGGATGAGATTCTCACGATTTTCTAGTGTGGTCCAGAATATCAAACAAATCGAAGGTACCCTTCAAGATCTGGAGCGTCAAACGGCACAGCCACCTTACTACATTAGAGCCAACATGGGGCAACTCCTCGTCCGATAATTGGGATGATCCCGAAACCCTCCACTACCCATCACTACTCAGCTTTGTCGAGGACTCAATCGTGCAGTGTGAGGAATGAGTCCAAGCCAACGATGACAAAGCCAGAGACATTTCCAGGGAGCTGGAAAACAAGAGGACAGAGCTGAGAGACCCGAAAGGTTGACTAAATCAGATCTTTGTGGAGTATTCGGGAATCGTCTGCAAGAAGTTGTGTGACAAAATGCGCGAGCGTCTGCTTAAGGAACTTCGGGATACAGTCTACGGCCACATTGCTTACAGCCCCCAATCTGGCCTCGTCCGCTATCATCTCTATTTTCTTGATGATAAGTTTGTTGGAGAAAACACAGCGGCTGAGATGCGCAATTTCTTGGATGGGTTACATCGTCGTGTTTGGCCGGGTCAATACATGTCTAGAACTTAAACATCGGACGTATCTCTGGGCATGATAGTTAGGCCCTCTTGGAGACACGGTATCAGGAGAATTCGAACGTTTCTGGCACAATCTCTTTTGCCAAGAATACCTCGTTCAACGAGCAGACTTTGCACAGAGAGTATTACCTAGGTAGCGATTACTTTCGATCATTCCAGTTTTTCTGCGGCGAACGCGCGACAATTTAGAAGAATCCACAAGATTTCTGGTAGCGTCAAAGACAGATGATTGGAAATTTTGTTCGTCATGTGAACATGACTGGGATTCGTCTCGCCGTTTCAAGATAGGATGACGCCAAATAGAAACCACGTGACTTTACCCTTCCCTTTCACTCACCCAACAAATGACGCAACAATGACCCAGAATGCGCAAACAAGGCCACGAAGACTATGAACTCTTGCAGACAGTGCAGTGAAAAGAACTCCCCGTCTAGATTAGTCCTAGTGCGGGCTCCCCTACGCGTACCTGCCCGCCCGCAGCGCCTTCCACCGCAACCTTTCTTCCCTATCGCTCAATCGAATCTTGCCCAGTCCGCCTCCAATACAGCACACCGATCAAAGGAAAATCACTGCTTCACGATGTTGATCTCCGAGCTCGTCAGCTACGCGGCCGTCTGGGGCTGCGCCTTCCTCCTGGACAAGCGCTTGACTTCCAAGTCGCAGATGTCCGCCGCCGACCTGGGAAAGAGCGAGAACCGGGACTTTGTCCTCTCTGTGCTGTCTATCGGCCATGAGCAGAATATCAGCCTCCAAGCAGCCAGCTTCAACGCGACCGATGCCGCCTTTCTTGAAGCCGTCGCTGCGATGCACAATACCCCCGCCGTGACTGTCACTCTCGCGGAGGATGTGGCCCCGAACAAGACGATCGATTCGATCATCTCGCTCGGTGATGCGCAGAAAATTCGCGATGAAATCTGCGACAGCCGCGGTTCTGTCGAGCATTTCGTTTCATATCTCTTAATGGGTCTGAGTCTTCTACCGCTCCTCGGCATTTACTACACCATCTTCAAATCCCTTCGCTTCGCGCTGGTCTGCTATGGTCACCCTTTACAAGAGGATGGGTGAGTACAATAGACTTCCAAACGTGATCGCACTTACTGACATATCCAGTTCTCCTCTGCTATCTTTTGCGCTCACCAAGTACAAGTACGCCATGTACTTTTGGCTTATCGTGGCTGCGGTCATGATATTGGAGCCCTTCCTCAGCCTTGGTCTGACGAAGATCCGTCGCTTCCTACAAGAGCATTCCGCGCTGCATGAAGCGGCCCAAAAGCCCGTCGTGGACCTAAGAGTTCTAAGCATTTTGGATAGATATCTCGCGACGCTTCGCGGCCACGGTGTTTTCATTAAGGACCTTGGTGAAGCAAAACTATTCCACGCGTGCTCTATCGCCGCTCACGTTACGTCATTGAAGCACGCAAGGGCGAGAATATCGCGATTGAGGGCCACCGTCCTTTGGCAGAGTAGCACTATACTCAATATTGAAAGGCGACTTGCTGGTATCTCCCAAACCCTCCGAGATCTCCGCAACCAGGTCGCAGAAATGTTTGATAACCTGAATACGGTCACTGGCGATCTTCTCGATGTGAAGATGTCACACGATAACAGACAAGAGGTGGCCGAAGCGAACACTAGAAGCATTGCGAGAATACAAAGCAACCAGGAAAACTTATCGAGCGATATCGATGATCTCACAACAAATCTTGCTCGCACACAAGACGAAGTCATTGGAAACAGGGACACGATCAACAATTTAATATCCTCCGCCCAGAGCTGCAGTCTATACTTCATCAAGAGTGTCAGTATCAAATCCAAAATCATTGGTCGCCGTATGGACTTTCAGCACCACCAGCAAAAGAAGCTTGAGCGCCAGAACGCCGATCAAGCCGAGGAGATCCTTGAACTCAAACATTCAATGGAGTCACTACACGAAGGAAACATGACACTGACCATGTTCTACCGCCGCCAGAACTTCAGCAATATCAACGCCAACGAGTACTACCACAAGACGATCTCGAGCGTCCCTGATGGACAGCTTGCTCCGATTTTCATGGCCTATATGACTGCTATGAATATGCAGGTTGGAGTCATGAACGAGGCGGTACGTCGTACGGGTGTCAATTTGGAGACTTTGCGCCCGTCCATTCAGCAGAGTGGAGGATATGGTATGCCGCAGAGTGCTTACTCGAGTTATGCGTCTCCTGGTGGTTTCCTGCCTCAAATGAGGAGGTAGACGGATTGTTGCCCCCTTACTTCAAAAGTTTTTCGTTTTAGATGTCGTTCGTATTTATATTCGTTCGCGTTGTTTGGTGGTGTGAGACAAAGGGACCGCAGCCTCGGTGTCTCAGTGTACGGTCAGCGTGGCGAAGGCGCTTGGTCCTTGTTTCAATCTACTTTCTTTGGCTTTCTCTTTTCCAGATTGCTGTTCTTGTGTTCCATTTGCTGTTATCGAGACTTCTCTTTCTTTCTCCGAACATCCAATCGAAGTCGTGTATCTACTTTCCATGTTTGCTTCGTCTGTAGTATGTCGACGATTGTTACCACAACCTGACCGTTAGCAAACTGTGTGTATTTGTCGTGTCATTTCACTAAGCATAGCTAGTATTTATACCACCCACTCGACTATCGTATTCCTGCAGAGTTGGACATATAAATCCATCCATTCGTTCGCTTATATGCCTTGAAATCTTGTGTTACCGTCTCCCACGTGATCAACCATTCATCCTACCATCCCACCTTGGCAGTACTATATCACTATGATCTCATGTAGCCATACTTGTCAACAAGCAAGCCGAGCCAAGCCGCCTGCGGCGGCTTGGCTTGGCTTGAGTGAAGGGACGTTTTGGGGCAGCTTAGCTTATAAGCGCTTAAGTTTTTTAACCTTTAGCTTAGCTTAGATTAGATAGCTTAGTTATTTAGTATATAATAGATTACCCCCTTATACTAATTTATATTACGTTTTTATCCTACTTAAATAGATAGTATAACTTATCTATTTCTATATTAGATCTAGCTAGAAACGAGCTATCTTTAGGCTTAAAACTAGCCTTTTACCACCTCTATACGCACTATATTGCCGCTAAAAGCTCCGCTAATATACCTTATCGCCGTAGTTATAGCAGATCCCTAAGCTTACTAAACATGCGCTCGCAATTATAGCTAGAGGCAGGTATTGAGATAACGTCAAGCGCAAGCTTAGACAGCTAAGGGTAGCGATCGCGCAGCCCTAGCCAGTAATTTATAGGGTCGTTGGCGTCGTTTGAACCCTTCTCTACTCTTGGCTCGCACTGTTTCCATCGCTGGTACTCATCTAGATCGCCCGGGCTAGCGCTCAAGTCCTTAGTATTTGGCTCTATAAGGCTATCGATAGCGTCGTCTATATCCTTTGTAACTACTCTAACTAGCCGCGCCGTAGTTAGGTGGGTCTTATACTAAGCCTAGAGAGCGTAGAACGCGCGGTTATTCTCTTTAAGCTAGTCTAGGCGATCTACCTACGCTAAGTTATAGTAGGTCTTATAGTATAGGTAAAGAATCGTAGTAGCGTAATAGGCGGGTAAGGCGTTAAGTTTAGTATAATAGTTACTAGCTTTAGCCTAAGTAGCGCGTAGATTAATCGCGAGGTAATTCTCTAGAGCCTTATTATACTTATATACAACGTTATTATATAAAGTTACGCGCTACTTATAGTACCCTAATAAGAACTTAAATATAGGTATAACCTTATAGATTACGCTATATTAGCTACCTTTACCGCGGCCTTTAAGGCGTTTTATAGCTAACTTTAGCGGCGTTAGCACGTCTAGATACTCTATAACCACGCCCTAATTGGCAGCGGATAGCCTAGTAGATCTCATCCACGGCGCCGCAACTGGCAGCTTGTTGCCCCGGCTTATAGCGTACGTATCCTCGTCTCGTGTGAGTCGTATATAGTGTCCAATGTAGGCGTTTATAGCTGGTTGAAGCAGTACAGCGCGCTCAAAGGCAGAGCAATATGAGTTCCAGCGGGTAACAACTGGCTTCAAAGGCGCTAGTATATTCTGCTTGTTTGTGGGCAGCTCTCGGTTCGCGATGCGCTGGAAATTCTCGAAAAGCTCGTGCTGTTGTGGCGTTTTGATATAGTTAATCACCGATACGAGGATACCGAGAGGCCCGTCGCGGCGCCACTACAGTAGGTAGTCCTTCTCCTCCTATATTAACGCGATTAATAGGGCTAGAGAGAGCTTTTAGTAACGCGTACGCTAAATTTAAGTAAGAGCGCGCTAATATACTTATAGGTTACTACTATTATTATTATATACCTCTAGATTTGTGCCTTAAAGTAACGTCTAGCTAACTAGATTAAGCGTATAAGGCGCGTAACAGAGGCGGCGGTGGGCTAGCTTAAACCCCAGTTCTCTGCTAACTATAGCGATTGCGGCGTCGTTATTAATAGCATTATTAAGCATAAAGTAGCTAACTTAAGAGGCTAATACACTAAAATCTTAGAGTACTAAGAGCACGATCTAGGCTATATTATTACTAGAATAGGCGCCTATAAGCTATAGTAAAGTAATTAGGAGGTCTATTAGATTACTAATATAAGTAATAAAGTAGGTAATAAGGCCTAAAAAGCCTCTTTTACTACCTTTTATTATCTACCTATTAAAGCTTATATAGATCTTACTAAGCGATTACAATAGAGTAGTAATAATAGCTAGCTAGATCGTGTCGTATAACCTCATCACGTACCGCGATACGCTAACGTGAGACGACTAGAGCGATACTGCTGCCTCTAGGTTAGCTGCTGCGATCAACGCCTTGAACGCTGGCGTTTCAAACTCGCGCAGCGAGTGGTTGTTTTCAACGAGCCAACTCACTGCCGCCAGCCTAAACGCCTGTACGTTGAAATTGCCGGCGCTATTGGCTAACTTTTGAGGCACGTTATAGCCAGATTTCAGCGCCTGGCGGAGCCATGAGCCGCCGAGAATAGCGTCTTTTACCCCTTTGCCAGGCGCGCGATAGCGGTGGCCAGCGCGATCCTCCTCAAGGTGGCGCATGGCTGTTGAGGTTGACTTTGAGACGTCGTACGCGCCG